>MVJL01007360.1:0-64884 GCA_002156465.1 Macrocentrus cingulum | reverse complement strand
ATCATTTAACTCTGATGAAATTTTTTGTTATGTCACTTACCTATACCGAGTTATCAGTAAAAAAACAAAAAAAAAATCCCAAAATCCACATGATATTCAAGGGATATTGAAAATTTAATAGAAAAAAAATTTTTTCCCTATACTAAAATATCACAAAACTTGTTATTAAATAACTTTTCATCGATTTTATACTCTGATGAAATTTTTTGTTATGTCACTTACCTATACCGAGTTATCAGTAAAAAAACAAAAAAATTTAAAAAATTTTTTCCCTATACTAAAATATCACAAAACTTGTTATTAAATAACTTTTCATCGATTTTTATCAGTAAAAAAACAAAAAAATTTAAAAAATTTTTTCCCTATACTAAAATATCACAAAACTTGTTATTAAATAACTTTTCATCGATTTTATTCACAAGTTTTTATTTAAAAGCAATTTTTCGAATTCTTGTTTCTAAAATTTTTTGTACGACCCTTAAGAAAGTATATCACAGAGTGTGTCCATTATCGAAATACGAGTCGAGCATGATAGACTATTATTGGATATACTAAAACCCCAGGAAACAAAAATAATGCATGAATACCCACGAGGAAAATTCGGTTGACTCATGGAAACATCGAGATAATATTAGTACGATGAAGTAAATGAACAGGGAGATGTTTGGACGGTCAATGGCGTTTGAAAATTCGTGTCAAGATCAGCTATATGCTCGCAGGCGCAGTCGACTCGAAGAAAATTAACTAATCTAGACAGCAGTCCAAGAAATGTCGACTTATAAATAGCCATACTATTACAAAGAGATGAGGTGATAAAATACTCGTACAGCCCCCATCAAATTAATCCAATTCTCTAATTTCATTCCCCGGTGAGTAGCAGATGCGTCTATACATGCATCAAGCTTCAAATGTCAACTACAATTAAATAACTGTGAAGAAAATGAAACTGATATATAAAATAAAAGTCAAGCCAAGTTGAACTATTTATCAAACTGACTGCTGTATAGATATCGCATGCTCACCAAATACTTTTTCCGACTTAATTGCATTTTTCCGTCTATTCCTCGTTTACCTAAGCTATAATTTAGCCGGAAAATATTGGCACACACCGATAAAACCTCGTGTAAAGATTCTTCTTTTGGTTTTCATGCCAATTTATCCCATTTCACAGTGCTATTTAACACTGAAAAAAATCAATGGCCACTGTAAAACCATTTAGGAACGTCCAGTTCGCATTTTAAGACTTTGTTTAAGTGAATTTTCCTGCGTAAAACTGTTGAAAAAATTTTTCTTACCGATTAATTGCGACTTGTATTTGATTTTAAATATTTTTCAGGGACAAAAAACACGCGGTCATGGGGGTAAAATCGTTCTGGGTGGTTGGAAAGAGAAGAAATGTTGAAAGTTACAACTTACCAAAGGAGATTAAACCGCTGTTGAGCATTGACAGCTTGATCTGACTTGGAATCGAGGCAAGACTTGTGCCAGTGTTGAGGTGGCGTTTTCGAGGTGGCTTTTCTGGCGTTCTCGGAGCACTTCTACTTCTGCGGTGATGATGATGCTTTCTGTGAGAGTGCGAGTGCGAATGAGACCCTCCGGCTGTGGACATTCCACCCGTTCGATCAGAACCAACACTGCTGAAGCCCACCACTGCACCCCCGCTCGATTGTGTGCGTAGAGACGACATTTTTCTGCAAGAAAACGTTCACATAAATTTTTTTTATACATCTAATCAACTTGTCAATTGATAGTAAGAATATAAAATCGTATAGAGGTTAATCTGATTTTACGATTGGCAGATAAAATTCGAAAATGAGTGAATAAATTGAAAATTCATGAGAAAATTTTATTCAAGGCTGAAAAGTGATTTTTTTTCAGAAATTTCTCGAGATTTCAATGCGTTCAATGGGAGTACGTGCTAAAATTTAAATTCAAAAGTCGGAAAACCGTTTTTTTTTTACAAAGAAATTTATATTTAGTAAATAAATTAAAACAAATCATTTAAAATGAAATAATATTTAAAGGATTTTTCACTTATAAAAGCTTTATTAGCAGAATAAAAATTTTCTAGATGAAGTAGAAGCAGATAAAGAGCTGTTCACAACCTGAGCCCTTTTATTCTCCCTTTACACAACTTTATCTCTCCCTCTGTGTATTTCTATAGGTCTGTCTCGTGAAGTGGCCAATTAATTTCGTCTACAGCAGTTTTCCAAGGCGTAAGTAATATATGCCATTATATTATTTGAAGTAGCTAACACTTACCAGCAACTATCATTATTTTCCTATAAGTGTTACTCATTTTGTGTTTTAAATTGTTATTCTAAAATTGCGACTTTTAATTTCCAATTGTTCAAGTTATAGTTTAAATTCATTCGTCTAAAGTTCGAGAATATTTAATTAACAGAGAAAACATCCCAATTTTAAATTCATAATTTTCCAAGAATACAAGAATTGTTCAAACTTTTTTTTTCAACTACATAAAAATTAAAATAAAAAAAATTCTAATGAATTTGATTACTTTCTTTATTTTCTCTAGTTCGAAAAAGCTATATAACGATTTTACCGAGTGTTTTAGGAATTTCAAGGGTGCTATAATCATATTAGTACTCTCGAAACCTAGCCAAAAAAAAGTTTTAAAAAGAAAGAATACCTACAAGTCAAAGAATCCTTATTTTTGTTTATTCCCACTACCAAAAACGTGACTGAATGAATCACACGACGAATAAAACAAAGAAAAATCGTCTAAACTTGCCAAAAAACCTGTGGTGTGTCTGCAAAATCTTCACGAAATTCCTCGGTCGACAAACCTCTGACATTACGCAAATTTTTCTCTGTCTGCTGTGAGTATACAAACACAGGCATATTATTAATAGTACGCAGAATCCAGCAACACCTACGCTTTTTTCGTTTCTCTCTCTCTAAGCACACACTTAACGTCTTTCAAGATCCATAAAATCCAGAATCTACATATTTCCAAGGACAGAAAACAAGCAGACAGAATTGTCAAAACAGAACTAATGGCAATCTAACCTATAAGTATCCCAAAGATATTCTAAAAAAAAAAATATATATATTAATTTACATCGATAAAAATACCCAAGCGTTGACTCAGACAAAATATCGTGTCTACCCCAAAAAATATATGTGAATGACGAGAGTAAAAATTTTTTTTCACCTAATCCAACGGCCTATCCAACGCTCTAGAACAATTTTAAAACCGTCAAAATCACGATAAATTAAAATTTTAGCATTATCAACTGTAATTTTAGGTTAGAAAAACCATAAACCGTATCTAAATTCCTCAATTTATGTGATATAACCTTAAAAAATTCGGAAAAGCCGTGTAAAACAACTGTCATCGGATGACAGACGTGTTATCACGCATACTTGACACCTCGTGCACTCCGGTCCAAACAATGCAAGCCGAAAAAAAGCGTGAAATTGAGTATACACGTGTCACTGTCACTCGTCGCGACGATTGTACAGGCGATTGGAATTAACCGCGATTGAATTAATCCCAGGGTGATAAAATAAAATAATGTGGATGCACGAGAGGAAGGAAGTGACATACCTTTTACCGGTCGAAAGCGGCCGGTTGTAACTTCACAAAAGGTCCAGTACACACAAATCACTTATTAAGTTTGTTATTACGCCTAAGATAAACGTATATAGGTTAGGTATAAAAACTCGTTGTAGAGCAGTCACTGAATTAGTTGAAATAACGCGACACTGATGCACACGACGATACGTACGCAGGTAGGGTGAATAGAAGACTGAGCGCCCCGTGGCCGCGGCGTCGACGTTGGCGTCGAGGATACTGGGTGGGTGGGTTGGCAGTCGCCGCCGGCGTGTCGAGCTCTTGTTAGAGAGGGAGACTGTCAGGCCGCGACGGCGACGCTTCTTTTTTGAGGGCGTGGCTCCATCACGAAATACACAAGATGCGGATATCAGCTCTTCGGCGAGAGGCGTCAGCTGACCGAAACCCGGGTCACGCATTCCGCCAAGTCGAGGTCAGGGACTCTGACATTTTCATCACATCACTCTCTCTCGTTACTGCTCTCTTTGAATGAGAGAATTAAAATACATGACACTGGCGAGGTTATGGAAATCTTGTACATATGCATCGCGTCAACGTTTTCTTTACTCGTCCACGCATACAGAGCCTTTAGCCGCGTCATGTCAAAGGCCACCTCGAGGGGATCACACAGAAGAAAAGTCGCGGGAGAGAGGACGAGGGTGAATAAGATAAGGGACGCCGGAAAAACCTTTTTTTTACTTACTTACTTTTTCTCACGAAGGACACGGCGAAAAATTTCGCTTTTCCCAAAAGAGCCATCTTCCGGCCATTGACACGTCTGCACTCTCAGCCCGGGAAGAACTGACAACGTGGTCGAAAGTATTGATTTTTGGTCTGCTATCGTATATATCAGAGCAATTATCGATAAAGTCACCGGACTTTTCCACGACAACTGACATCAGTTGGGCCCAGGTTTTTGATCAGTGCAGTTTTGGACGTCTCCATCAGAAGTGCGATAAGTATACCTATGTAAAATGTGTTTTTAACGACAAATTGGAAAATTTTTTTGTGTGACAAGTGCGTAAAGGCGGTAATTCCACGCTGTCAACATTGCCGCCATTGTGCACATGCCACACACCACATATTTTTTGCAACAAATGTCAATAATGCTCGATTTTTGTCACTGTGGTGACCTAATTTTATAAAAGCTGACATATTAGTGTCTTAAGAGTCCGCAGAATCCGTGAAAAAATGGGGCATTTTCCGCACTAGTGAAAAAAAGACGTACTTTATGTCAGCAGTGAAAAAATCGTCCACTTTACGGTGACTCAGGAGTGAAAAAAACGAGCTTTATAGGCATAAATTACAAAAAAAATATTCAAAAGCATGATTTAAGTGAAATTACGCAGCTTGTATCAAAAACGAAGACGTTTACGTCGTAAAATTCATGCGTTTTGCAGAAGTAAGTGAATTTCACTTAAAAAGACGTCGATTTCATCGAAAAATTAGTTGGATATCGATATATAAAACATTTATATAAATAAAAAACTATAATTAACAAATAATTTGCAATAATAGCAATATATAAAATATTTAACTCACTGTGCGTCTTTTGACACGTCTGCACTCTCTGAAAACCTGGGAAGAACTGACCGACGTAGTCCAATCGTAGCAAGTATTAATTTTTTACTAATATCAGCACACGTCAGAGATAACAAAAAACAATTAACTCAGGTGTACCGAAATTTCCCACGAAAACTGTCAGTTCTTCCCGAGTTTTTGGTGAGTGCAGACGACTCTAGAAGTGCAGTGAGTAGAAAATTTTTTGCGTATCTCCATCTTGCTAATTTTTGTATATCATTAAAACATATTTGCAAGTAACATCCGAGTGAAATTAT
This sequence comes from Macrocentrus cingulum, assembly GCA_002156465.1. Classification (NCBI taxonomy): domain Eukaryota; kingdom Metazoa; phylum Arthropoda; class Insecta; order Hymenoptera; family Braconidae; genus Macrocentrus; species Macrocentrus cingulum. The sequence goes on along the minus strand of MVJL01007360.1, from coordinate 59,469 downwards.
ACGATTTATATCGAAAAATCATGCGATTGCACGGAAAAAGTACTGAAAAATACGTCGATTTCATCGGGTAACTGCTCGTAGGTATCACGACTGTTACAACTGCACCTGGACATTTCTTCAGTGACATTTCGATGAGTCAATTGTAACCAGACATCGTCGTGGACCTGACCCAATTGGAACGACGCATTAGAATTGTAGTAACGCGAAGATTTCGAGGTTGCTCCGCATAATGTGTACTTTGCTCTATCTCTCTTTTGATGCCCACGACGGACAAGGTTAGCCAATGACCCTCGAATTTATAAATAGGTGCAACCAACCAACCGGTACGGAAGAGGGGGTCAAGAGCACACCAATCCAAAATCTTGGCATGATCATTTTCAAATAATCCCACGTATCATTGAACAAGACTTTTACTATTTTTTTCTTGATAAAAAACTTTTCCTCCATCTCTAGCGAGGAAATTGAGACATCAACAGGACGACAAGTAATCGTGTATATTCATTTTGACATATCTAGAGCCAAGTCTTGCCAAAATGTCAGCCATCAAGACTTCGTTTCATACATAAAACTCAATTTATCTCGTGGTTTTGACGCTCAATACAACATATATCAACTTACTTGAAGGACTTTTACAATTGATTGAGTCAATAAAAATTGTCCTTAGACTGTGAAAAAGTTTTTGGTCAAGTCAACAGAGGATTATGGCACTCTTCTATACTTGCAGAGCTTTTCGTTCGCGGGAAGTTCTGGCGACCGGCCAAAAAGCCCGGCATTCCTCGAAGTCACAACTGATTCCGCAGTTATTATTGCGTTATAACGTTATTCGAGGCGAAGCGCACAAGCTTTGCTTTAGTAAAAAATACACACACACGAAAAAAAAGACGAATATAACACGAGCGCGGCCCTGAAAATTTAATTTCAATGCTTTCATTACAGAGGACAAAAAAAAACCACCCTCAGTGTAATATCTGGACTATATAGTGTATTTTTATGGGGGAGAATAAATGAAGACGAGTATAATGGAATATAGAAGGCAGCAGCGGCTGAAACGCGTCAAATTCGATAACGAAGGCGCGTCAGAAAAATTCAATAGCAAAGAAACAAAAAAAAAACTATTTTTATTGTGTATTTGTCGGTGCAGTTTTCTCATATGGCAAAAGTCCAAAATACTCAGTATATCAGCCATCACAAACATATCCACTTTTTAATATTTAACGTTTTTTTTAATTTTATTTTATTCATATCCTATAGAAATTTTTTTTATCAATTATCTTTAAAAAAATTATAAAATAATTTTTAACCTGATTAAATATCGATTTTAATTATCTCTTGGATAAAAAAGCGCTGATGCAACTAGAGTGACTTTCGCGCCCTAGAGTAGCTATACATATGGGTGACAGGCAAAGAAAAAGTGTTGGGATCCATTATCCGGCTGGCTTCGTCGCTTTTAACACGTATTTAATACCGTACATGAAAAGGATATAAATACAAATTTTAATTGAGCATGTATAATGAAAAAAAAAAAAACATTTAAATTTATTTCAATAATTTTTAATGAATGAAATATGTTAAGTTATTCAGATTAAAACCCACGAGAAAGGATAAATTTTCCGTTTTATCACGGATGAATTGAATTGAATGAAAATTTGTTCGAATAATCTTGCCGCAAACATCTTCTTTGCTTAACGCCGACTCAATTTTAAGTCTTTTCATATTTAAATTTCACTTTAAAAGCATCAGAATGATGAATTTAATTTAAAAAAAAAGTCACATGGCACATTAGCACCGGTAAAAGCCTAAAAAAAATAATTAAAAATAGGATTTCTAATTCTAAAATACTAATTGCAAGAACATAATTATTATTAATTATTATATTCTTATTTAATTTATATTACAAAATCAATTTTCTACCGTTAGATAAATTATCAAGCGGGAAAATAATAATTTCCCGATACGCTGTCAGAAAAAGATTTTTTTTTTTTGCAGTTTCATCACAAAATCCGACATTAAAAATATTATACCAGCTTAAAATATAATTTTTAATTAAGTAGTGATTAAAGTGTTTTTTTTTTTTTTTTACCATATAACACCAAAAGTGAGCATTTACATTATTTACAATGAGTTAATAATTGATGAAATGAGACAATGGACTATTAGATTTACAGACTAGACATATAATTCTACATTTTATAAGATAATTCGTATTAGTTACTACGAAAACTACTAGATAAACTACAATAACCATGCCGTCGTGAGAGTGCTCGTGATCGTAAAGGACGCAAAGATATTTTTTTAATCAAATCTTTGAGCATTTAAACTGACTTGAATAATTTAAAAAATATTTGTTATCATTTACATAGGATGGACAGATATTGTTTCAACATCTAGAACTTAAACATTATAAATACAATAAATAAAATTATAGTTGTCACGAACACAAGATATTAGCGACGGTCACGGTACAAAGGATAAAAGGGACGGTGATCTTTTGAGGCTGGCTCGGTTTTTGGACGTAAAATAAATTTCATTTTATCTCGCCTAAAATTCTGGAACAAAACTTGAAAAAAAAAAAAATTGTTTTATAATTGTAAATTTTATTATAGTTTAAACGGCATTACAGCCGAATAAAATAAATACGACGGATTTCGATGTCAAAAAACGTAATATTCTAATATTACTTTTTGACTATATAATAAACTGGTCACATTGTGCGACCGCGGACGTTATGATAATGGTTCGGTACTAACACAAGGGCGACACACACACAACTGATCCATCAATAGAATGATCAGTCGAAAATTCGGTCACAAATAACCTTCGGATTCATCACCGCATTAATTCAATATACAATTCATGTAATAATAATAATAATAATAATAATAATAATAGTAATAATAATAATAAATAACAGACTTACAAAGCGAATCGCGACAACAACATCATTTCCGATTACACATGAATTGGCAACAATAGCCATATACAACTCACAAACAGTTTTTTGTAATCAAATTTTTTTGACAATAGATAAAATTTATCATGATTTTTATAACGTTTTTTCTTTGTGAATTTATATATACCACTTTGGCCCAACATTTTTCTAAAAAATGGACGTTGATTCTACATGAATATTTCACCCTAAACTATATATCATCATCTGACATTAATTCCATCGTAACAATAATATATCGCGTGTCTAAAGTCAAAAGGGCGTATAAAAAAAAAATTATCCAACTGATTTAAATAAAAATATCTTGAAAATTATTGAAGATACGAATTTTTTTTAAGAAACCTTTTTTGTCGAGAATTTAATTAGCTACAAAAAAGGTTCTTATCAAAATTTATCCAATTTCCATCCTTATTAAGATATTGATAAATAAAATGTCAGTAACTTTTTTGATGATATATCCTTTTTGGTTTTAGGCACGCAATGTAGCTGCCAAACAAAAATGGCTAATAAAAAATTTATACCTAGCCATCACCTCAACAAACAGAAGAAAAATATTGAGTAATATTTATAATTAATTTGATTGCTGATTAAAATCGTCGACAAAAAAAAAATATCTATCAAGTTATTCATAAGAATGACTGTTAAAACATAATACTAGTTGGTACAATAAAATATCTAAAATCAATGATTAGTTGGTTATCAAGTCTAGAACTAAAAAAAAAACACTCCTTTATATTACAGAGTGATATAAACGAGTGGAAATTAAAAATAGTACACACGTGTAAATATATCTTACAATAAATTAAAGCGCACAATGTGAATGTGACGAATTTCATCGTACTACTTGATTTTATCAAAGAATAATACGATATAAAAAAAAATCTAAGATATTAAATTTGTTTTTTTTTTAATGGGGGAAAATTAAATTTTCCATTTATAAAATTCAATACTAGTACTACCATTGGTTATGAAATTCGACGTTTTCGGTACAATAGTATTGTCGCTAGATAAACTCTTGTTTTCTAATTAAAAAATATTATCGATCAATACCTGATGTGAATGTATAAAATTGACAATTAAGAATATTATCTGTGATCAATATAAAATGGATCATCGACATGGAGCGTGAGCGATGCATTTTTTTTTTTGTTCAAAATGACACATTGAAAAATTTATTTTTCGAATTTTTTTTCCCGCATTTAAACCTCTCGAAATTTATATAAAAAATCGATAATAATCGTAACGTAATTTGTAATTAATATTGATTGAAATAAACTTCAAAATTGATTAAAATAAATATTAAAAACGATTCCAAACCAGTCAAAAAATTAAATGATGGTGGAAAACCTAACATATACGCTATCGTATAGTAAGCGCACTTAGAATCCTTCATCGATGTTTACCCATTATAAAACATAAAAATTTTTATCTTTAGATACTATTGAATTATACGGAAATTTTTCGTTTTTGTTTTTTTTTTTTTTTTCAACACCTCAACGATGCCCCGTGTGTTGTGTACTTCTGTAAAAATATAATCTCCAATATTCACTGTCTTATCACGGTGAACATTGTCAATTCCATGAAGCAATTTGATCCTTGAAATTCACTAAGAAACATTAACGAGGCAAATTCATGTGTATGTTTCACGAATAATACGTGTGACATCACTCAAAAAACTTTGCTCCACATCTTAACCATTTTCTAGAAGAAATCTCTACCCATATGAGGACGGTTTGACTGTTGCTGCATACGCCCACGACCTCGTCCATTCGAGCTGCCGCCATGTCTGCGGGTATTTCGTAATTCCCGATCCACCTCGAGCTCCTCGATCTTCATAGTTAAACCGAGTTTCTGCTGCACAGCGAGCCGTAGCAAATGATTGAGCGTCTTTCTGTCCTCTTCAGCTGCGGCCAATTGACGCTGCAACTCCTCAACCTGCGTTACGTACTCCTCGCATCGTGCTCCAAACATCGCTCGAAGACCTGGAGAGTGTATTGGTTAGCGGGTATTAAAACACGAGGTAGTACAGATGAAACCGTTACCAATCGGGAATTCAGGAGCTACGAAAATGTGACAGGCATGCAGGAAAAAAGCCACCAAAGCACTTTCCCCTTTTCCCAATTAAAAATAAAAAAACTCAATAACAATGATTTTTAGTAATTCTAATGTGAAAAATAAATTCCAACATTAGCTTCAAATGTTTCAATAACACAACATAACAACATCATAAAGCAAGTTAAAAAACCCTAAATATCCAACTAGCTTTCAAAAAAAAGTTTTTTTTTTTTAGTTTTTTCCAATGTAAATCCTCACACCAAGTGGCGTTACCATGATTTTTCAATTGTTTAATATTTAAAAAAAAAATCTAATTGCAATTTTTACCCATAAATTTCGCTAAAATCTTCTTAACCACTGTCAATCAATGAATAAAAAATTTTATTCTCTAAAATTTAATCAACATGAAATAAAATATTAGAAATATTATTAATTGTCACGATTTGGCACAACATTCACGATGACAATTAAAAAATGCTGCGGCAAAATCTACAGTAACTGAACCGGACAGTAAAATAATCATGGAAATAAATGCTGAAGTCAAAACAGAGTTGATAGTTAGTTGGATCAAGAAATATTAAAGGAATACAAGGTAAAAGAATAATGAAATTATTGAGGGTTTAAAAAATGAACACACCACAATAATAAAAATATAAAAAAACAAATATACTCACTCGAAAATGTTGCAGCATTTTCTTTCAATCGTCGAAGTTCATTTCGCAACTTGGATATCGTTTCATTAACGATACTCTTGTCACTCTCGTATTTGCTCTTCAAATTTGTCAACGCAACTTCAGCAGTATTTTTGTTAGATTTCAGCACAGTTCTTAGTGTTGCAATCTGCTCACGTTTAGCCGACAGCAGGGCCTTGAGTTTTATCACCTGTTCGTGCAGATCTCCCTCCTCGGCTTTGTTTTCAACTGCAGCTATTAAAACAGAAAGAATAGTTGGAAAATTGTTTTATTTTATGAATAAGATGTGTTTACTTACAGTCAGACATGTGAGCTTGATTACCCTTGACTTTAGACATGTCAATCGTGTGCTCCACAGCATTTCTCAGATGTTTAATCTGATCCATCGCCGTCTCAATGTGCTTACTAATTTCCTTGGCTTTGCTGAGACTCTCCAAGTCTTTAATGGGCAATTCAGTTTTAGAAAGAGTTCGGAACCACTCAATCTTATCGCTGTTGCCCTCTTCTTTCTCAGGAACAATTTTTTCATGATCAAGAATAACACGAGACGGAGTTTCGCCATTTACTGCACATACATGATGATAAAGTTGCGCTAATTCGTCCGAAATATTTTGCAAATCATTTTGAGCAGTGTCAAGACATCCTCCGGCTTCAGAAGCCAGTTTAGACAGAATATCAATGTCTGACTCGAGCTGAGAATTTCTATTTTCCATGTCCAATAGCTGTAAATCATCAGAAAAAAAAATATTAGTCATATAATCTCTGTGATAATAAATAAAATCCTAGGAATTATGTTGGTTTTTTTTTTTTTTTGCGAGAAAAGAAGATGATAAATCATTCGTAGAGTTGTCAGTCAAGCATTCAATATTCAATTTGATGAGTGACACAGGTATAACATGCTCGAAAGCACGACTCTCTGGCTGATCCAATAAAATCTGTACAATAAAATTTTGTGAGTTTTAACTCACAGAATATCGATATCGAGTTTCGTGCAACGAGACTCAAGTTCATCGACATCATGCGACAATTAAATATTTATAATAATATAAATAATTTTTACGTTCTTAAGCACATTCTCTCTGTAAGCATATTTGTTTAAAATTAAGTATTTGTTGAATTGTATTGTCGATGTGAGTTGCTCAACTATGCAACAATCTACATTAACGACATTAAGCCATATACATATAATAGAGACGGCGTATATGAATGGATCAATTATTATTAATATTATATGTTGATAGTCGGTGCTGTAAAGGGAAGAACTGAGCTAACTATCAGACCGAAGTTTAGATCGAGTTGTTTTAAGCAGCGGTACCTCGTGGACACTGTTAGGGCACCGATAAAGCAATGAATAGTGTTTCATTAGAGAGGCGAAAAAAACCAAGACATTATTTGTAAAAAAGTAAATACGTAAACAGGGGCCACACGATCCAACCTTTTTTTGAAGGCACTTCTCTGACACTGGGATCTGTAATGTCATAATTTTCACAATTCAACCAATTGTACCCTCTTGTCTTCTGCTCGAACTCGGCATAATTCATTTTTTTTTTTTTTTTTACCAATCAAGTCCTCATTTTAACCGATAAAATTCTCGCTTTTTCATTAAATTAAACGAAAATAATGTTTAATTGGCGAATTGGCGATTGGCTCACCTTGTTTCGAAGATTTGTCAACTCAGTTCTCAATTGCTGAGTTGTATCCGAAACAACCAAACCCTCCTCGAGCTCAGCTAAATCCTTTTGGAGTTGCTCCACCTCACGTGCAGACATTGTACTCCATTGATGATATTGATTAACAGCCTAAAAAGAATTTTTTTTAAATTAGAATAAATTTTATACGAAAAGAAAAAACTTTTTCAGGAATTAAATTAAATTTCGCACCTGCATTAATGTATCTATAGCTGTTTCCTCCACCTGTTTTACCGGCAAATTGGAATGCAAATGTTGAAGTGACTGCACATGTGCAGCTAATTGCACAATTCTTGCAATAAATGATTGCAACTCTCCCTGACTTTTTTCTACAGCATGCTGACTATCACGTAAATTTTGTGAGAGTAAAGTTTTCTCAGATTCAGCAAGTTCCAATTGTTTTTCAAGCTTTTTAAGCTCATTCAGATGAATTTCTGAGAATAGATCCACTTGTTTACTGGCAGATGTGCCAGGTTCTTGGGTTTTTAAATCAGCCTCGATTCGTCTCAATGCTGGAGAATCATCCTCTCCATCGCTACATATCGTCTGATCCTCTGTTATTCCTCGTATTGAAAATGCAAGACTACTTAAATTGTAGATAGATTCGCTATTCATTCGTTGATCTAATTCCTTTTTCAAAGCATACTTTGCTTCACGTTCAGCTTGCAACGATTCGAGCGCTTCTTCCATCTGCTTTTCCGCTATTTTTTTTAAATTAGTCAACTCTTCTACTTGACTGTTAAGAAGCTCTACTTCCTCTTCAAGTCTTCTAATTTCATGTTTGGCACTTTCAAATTCAACTTGACTTGATCGCAATGTTGAAACTTGTTTTTGTAATGAAATATTCTCATCCTCAAGCTCGGAGTAATCTTGAAGAAGTCGTGTCTCGCGAAAACGACATTCTCGCAATTCAGTTCGTAGACTTTTGCGCTCAGTTTCCGCCTGCTGATGATCCTTGCCCACTTCCTCGCGCTCCTGAAGGGCATGATCTCGCTCCGACTGTACACGCTCCAATTCATGTCGTACCTGCAAAGCAATCAATAATTTTAATCTCACTACTAGTTGCACAATAAAAAATTATTTCAATTGATAAAATAAAAGTTTTGTTTATCATGCCTGTTTCAACTCAGTCTCCAAGTCAATGATTTGTGTTTGCAGTGAAGTCTCTCTGGCAGCACTTTCGCAAAGTAAACTTTCCTCTTGTTCAATACCGCTCTTGGTTGTTAATTTTGTCGTCGTCTGGAATTTAGCTAAAGCCTGGAATAAATATACATTGTGTAATTAATGATTCTATGTATGGAACAATGGCTGAAACATATTGATATGAGGACAATTGCTAAACTAACCTCTTGAGTAATATCGAGTTCGTGCTTGGTATTTTCATAGAGTGCTTCGAGCTCATTGCATCGTTGTTCCAGGGCTGATTTTTCTTCAAGCAATGCAAGACCATACTGAGCCGACTGAACTTTTTCTGTGGAGGCCTGATCGAGCTCTCTGGACAACCTCTCGATTTCCGCCCGAAAGTCGGTGACCCTCGTTTCCTCTGTAGTCTTGGACATTTTTTATAAATTTATCGTGCCGGCAGGCCGTGAGTGAGGCTTATGGTGCTGAATTAATTGTCCTGGCTGAAATTTGTGGGTATTTAGTGTAATAGAACGCTGGAGGTAAATCCTAGCAATGAAACAGTACCTAGACATTTTCCTTCGTATATTCTGCTCTGCTTGCTCCAAACTTACTGCCGACGCGGCCCACTCGGCACCAACTTTCTCATCAACTCCACAGATTTATATTTGGCGAATTACTCACATACTCCACAATAATTTACGAACATGAACACAGACACGACACAGGAAACACTCCGAAAGAAATTGACCAGAGATGAACGCCTACATATATGAGAAATTTTTGTGATGAAATCGGTAATATAGTTACATGAATGATTTTCATGGAGGGGCATAGATGGCGTGAAAACACAGTCGGTAAAAAGGGAGGAAACGTTAAAAGATCAAGTAACCTCAAAATCAAGCAATTCACTATTTGTATTATAATTGTGGAAATTACGTGAAACAATAGGTTAAAAAATGTCAAAAATAGACGAAGATAAAAAAGCTGAGCGTCCAATTGTTGCAAAAACACCAGTTGATTTACAAAGATTGAAATTAATGAAGCTCATGAAGAATCCAGTAAGTCCACAATTCACTCATTGTATTTTTTATACTTTTCCAAGATAATTTACTTTATAAATAATATTCTATTATTAGGATAAACCTATCCAGCTTCCGGAGCGTCCAAAATCAAAAAATACTCCGGCAGTGCCTGAATTTGTTCGCAATGTAATGGGCAGTAGTGCAGGAGCTGGAAGTGGAGAATTTCATGTTTACAGACATCTACGACGTAAAGAGTATGCTCGGCAAAAATTTATTCAAGAAAAGAGTAAAAAGGTTCGAAAATGAAATTTTTTAACTCATCAAATTACGTCATTTATATATGATTTATAATTTATAGGAATTAATGGACATTGAGTATCAAAAAAAATTGGAGAATAATAAACTACTGGCTGAGCAGAAAACCTCTAAAAAACGTGACAAACGGAAGAAACTAAAGGAGAAATACAGACTGAAAAAAGGCACAAAAGTCAGTAAAACTGATCAAAAACATGTGGAAAATAGTCATAACACTGACACGCAGTCTAGTAGCAATGATGATGATGAGGAAAAGCCGGAAAGTGAAAAAAACGAAGAGAAATCGAGTGAAAATGTTCAACAAACTGAACCTAGTGATTCAGTAGATGCTAATTAATTATATTACTAATTATTGTTAAAAAATAGAATATGAGAAGTATTATTTATGTCACCGCGGTAAAAACTGTATGAATGAATTCTGTACAATGTATTTTTAATAAATCAGTCGCTTGTTAATTAATCAGCCGTCAAGTTTTCTCATCAATAAATTACATATTACAAAATATCTAATTTTTACAAACAAATGATTGAATAGTTAGCGGCAAAAATTAAACTGCATGTAAAACTGCAACTGCTAAAAATCATATCAACCCATATAAATTTAAATGATGATAAATAAGTGAGATAAAAAAATATAGACATATTAGGGTATCTTTAATGTATTTATTGATAAGTAGAATTACATGTATCCACAAACACAATATGATTTTACGATATATTTATCGTATTTTATATGAAATGACAAATTGAGGAACGTTGTACGTGAGTAAAAAACAAACCCAAAATTATAACATCATCTTCTATAACCACATTATCTAGATATAAGAGTCTTCCTCTCTACAATCCGATAAATAATTTTTTTTTTCTTCAATAGCTTTACACATTATAGATATTATCAGAATTAGCGAGGATAAATTGCTGCAAAAAATTATTTTTCATAACAAAAGCCCAAAATATTCTATAAATATTGCTGTCGTGATGATTAGGTTGTTTTTTTTTTTTTTTAAGATTACTGGAGCCCATATCTTTTCAATGATTAATTTATCACTCGTCCATCATTCTCGCTCGCTTTCATCCTTATTAATATTGTACAGTCAGATAAAATTCATTAAAACACACATACACACACATACAAATTCATCTGTGTGTCTTTCGTATCGTATATGTGCGAAGCAAAAAGTATTTATGTAGATTGGCTGTACAATTTTATTGTTTCTAGATTCTCCAAATTTTTTTTTTTTTCCCTTTTCCAAAATAAAATTCAATGTATTGAAGAAGAGCAATATAGCAATGTAGAAAAAAAATTTTTAATCATAAATATTCTGACGATAAAACAATTGTATTCACGCTGTAGTGGGGAAAAAACAGTTTTTCAAATTCATACAATGAATCTAAAACTATTTAAGGACGTATATTTTTTTCTTCTTTGTGTTTTCTTCCCATATTACCAGTTTGTTTTGATTTTTAAAACTACATATTCCAATTATTTCAATATAGATTATTCTTTACAAAAATCAATTCTTAAATTTACGTATAGAATTGTGTGTGTGTGTGTGGCCTATCGAGTTACAGGATTTTTCAAAAAAACAATAAACCCGAGCTAAAAAAAACTGATATGCTTCCAATAAATATTTTCAGTTAATACTGATAATTTTTTATATAAAGTTCATTTTCATAAAGTTTTTTGTGAGCAATTGTATGAGTAAATTTAAATGAAACATTTTTTTTTCTGTCGCGCGACTAAAAAAATTAATAAATCATGTTAGAGCCTGTAACTCGGCATGGGACATAATGCGATATAATGTTTCTTTCTTAAATTTCTACACACTATATAGGTACATAATATATATTTTTTTTAATTATAATGATATATAAATATATACGATGTTTGGGAATTTTCTTTTTCTGTCTATATATATATTTATTTTATATATAATTATATATCATTATAATATAAGAATGTGCCACTATTATTATTTTATAATTCATCGCCATTTTTTTCATTTATAGTACACACTCACTGTGATAATTGCTATATTCTTAAACATATCTAAAATAATGTTTATAATAACATTTAGCAGTATGAATCGCTTTTTTCTTTTTTTTTTTAACGGTTAATTTATTTTTCTTTTTAGTAAATTTTATTTTTTTTCTATCTCTCTTCCCGCGTGTGTCTGTGTGTGTGTGTGTGTGTGTATGTATCTATGTTGTTATTAATTTTATAACTCAAGTTACGTGAGACGAAGGAATTTTTGGAATGAAAATTTATCTCGAAGCAAGCAACAAGCAAATATAGCCAATTGTTTTTTCGCTCCCCTCGTTTTTTAAAATTGAATTATTTTATAAGAATTATCATTAATTATGTTTAACTCATCGATTATAAGAATTAAATTCGTCACGCGAAGCTTTAATAGTGTTAAAAATACTTTGAAATATCAACTTAAGAAGAAAATTGTCTGTATTTGTTTTTTTTTTTTTACGTAAAATTTAAAGGGTGTGTAATTATTTCTGGCCATAAGTGCATTATTCACTCTATCTCTCGGTCATATACAAATATATAAGCGTTAATTATGTAATATATTATCATTATCATCTTCATCATCATTATTTATTATTATTAGCCTATCTTAGTTATTGTATGAACGATTTTTATCATTTTTTTTTTATGGTAATATTTTTGATGAAACTGAAAAAAAAATTATAAACTGATTTTAACAGCCGCCTTTTTTATTGTTTATTCAATATTTTCCAAATTTTTTTCATCTGTTTTTACGTTTAATTGGCAATAAATCAAATTTTTATTGATTGGAATAATTGAAAAATAAATAATTAAATAAAAATAGTGTTGATCAAATAGTACAAAATCGTTGAAATAAAACTAAAAATAGTCAATATGTTATTTATATTTATTTAATCATGCTTTTGAATGATAAAACGAATTAATTTTTTCATGTGCCAGTCTGAGCAATAGAATTAAAATTAATTAAGTACTAAAAATTACAGGGGGGAAATAAAAAAAAAAAAAAAACAAATTTTGATGAAAAATAAGTAGAGGGGAAAAATATATATATACGATCAATGTGAAGTTTCTATTATCGAATAATAATAAAAATTTTATATGCATGTTTACCTCAATAAATATATATAAGACATGATTATCGACGGACGTTCTGATATTTTTTTATTAAAGAGAGATATTATTAACTCTTTATCCATATACTTAGATTTTTTTTTGTTCATATTATGGCGCTTTTTATTTTACTTTCGCGTGTCTACATTTACTTAAATAGCTTACGACCTTTTTTTCTCTTCTTTTTATTTCATCAACTTATCCACTTTCTGTTAGCTCAGTTCATTCTTTTAATTAAATTGATAAATAATTGTTATAATTAGCTCTGCTGAGTGAGTTGAAGCTTTGTTCGATTAACGTGAGAAAAGAAGAAAAAAAAAATATCAGAACTTGAAACAATCGAGAATATTTTTTTTATCCGTTTGTTTATGATTTTATTCCTTAGTATCATATGGCACACATATTTTCATTTACAGATGTACTTTTACGTGCTTACTAAATAAATAAAACCGGAAAATATATTTTTTTCTTCTAATAAAATAAAAATTTAGTACAAAGTTGTGATATTAAAAAAAATATTACTAACATAATTTTCAATATATTCATGATTTTTTAAAAAATTAACGATAAAGCTCAAAAGATAGTAATATAATTAGTCGATTTGACTTGGATATTTCGTTTTTTACGACCACGCGAAAGCGATTTTAACCAATTAGAAGTTTCTAATCAATCAGTGAGCTGCTACGACTTACGCATTTTTCATTTCTCGCCCTTTCCCCGAATATTAAAATTTAAAAAAGAGCGTGTGAGAAAGACAATTGAGAAACACTGTTTCGCGCTTTCATGCAACAATCGATTAACGATTGTACATAATAATTTAAATGAATTTACAAACTTATTCCTTCACCTCGAAATATTTGTAAGTAGGATTTTCATAGCCATTAATTTGCATATTGGCTACATGCCGCTCCTCGGGAGTTGCTGCCTGATCTACTTCAATAAAGCCTTGACTGTGCGGGCTTCTGGCACTGCGTCGCTTGAAAACTGCAACGCCAACAATTGCAGCAGCCATCAGAGCAATGCCGGCAAATGCCAAAGTGAAGTATACCGAACGACTTTCTCTGTGATAAACCTCATGTCTCACAGAGTAGCCCTAAGGAAAAAACAGTATCAAAAACCCATTAATACACATCACCTTTTTTTTATTGTAATTTAATTTAATTACGACGATTAAATAAATTTAACCTGTGTACAGGCATTAAACTTACGGGCTCCGAGTGTGAAACATCATGAGTCATGCTGTGAGAAGCTCTAATAATTCCCTCAGTGTGTATTGCAGCAGCTACCGGTTGTTGGGCGACCTGCTGAGGCTGCTCCTGCGGTTTTGGCGACTCCAACGACTGCTGTTGCGGCTGCTGCTGCTCATGCTGAACACTGTCCTTTTTCTCCACCACAGGATCGCCATCCTCATGTTGCTCTTGCTCTACACGCAATTCACCACGCTCGGCCTTCCGCTGCTCCTTCCGTTCGCGCTCCAGCTGCTTCTGATGTTCTTTTTCTAATAAAAATAATCATGAAATAATTTAATGACTTGCACAAGAGCCTGTGGGCATAATTGACAAGCTACCTTGCTGCTTGCTCGCGACATCAGCCTGGTACTTGTCCAAAATGGCTGCCTCTGCCTCACGAGTCATAGCTAGAAGAAGTCCCGGCGTCTCGTCCTTGCTCCTGAGGGCCAATACATAATCATCCATCAGCCGTCCGATTTTTGTACTCAATTCCGGATACCTATGGATGAATTATTCACAACAAAATTAATAGATTCATGTTTTTTCTCAATAATTATTTCATTCCGACTATTCAGCTATATGATTTATGTGAATGATAGTGATTTTTTTCAAGATCTTTTTTTTTTCGCTACCGTTCCAACATCAAGAGACTCTGATTAGTGATCCTATCAATCTCAGCCAAGTGTTCCAACGTTGCTGGCTTCTCTCGCTGTGCCTGCTCCAGGCTGCTGTCCAATAAATGCTTGTAGTGTGCGATTGTGTGATGACGATCCTTGTGCAGAGCACGGAGAAGCTTCTGCAGACACTTCTGAATGCGGTGCATCTGAGGGAGGAAGATTATCGTGTTGTTCAATGGCATAATTATTAATAGTCACACTCAAACGTACATTTGGCGGTGTCTCATTCAGTGCTGCAGTATAGCAAGACATTGCCTCCTCATTCCTCTGCTTTACGGCCTCTTGAACTCGCTGCTGATGCATCGCACTCAGCTGATGTTTCTCCGCAGCTCCGCTGGCCTCAAGTGCTGCCACAGTCTCTTGGAAACGTGCAGTCATCCATCGTTTAAATGCATCGGCAGCGACGGGATCACGAGCTCGAATGTCCTGATAGCGTTCCTCAAGATCGCTCCAGTCCTTCATCACCTGGAACAGTTGGAGTACACAGATTTTCGACAATATACAGGCCCCTTGCTCACCAGCATATTACGCAGTCAAGAATCGTTCATTAATTACGTAAAGAAATTTTCGTCCATTTCCACCCCTCTTTAATTGTGAAATAATTTTTTTATTCATGACACTTTAATCTTCATTTTTTTAAGTTTATGTGTACTACTTTTTTTATTTACTTGTATTTGATGATTCTTTTTCATTGTTTACCATCGTCCGAAATTGTCTGTACCTACGTCATCGTAGCAATCTCGCACTTTTAAAGTGAAAATCGCGTGGTTTTTGGTGCAAATGGCATTTTTTCGATACAAGCAGCTTGATTTTACAAGGAAATATGTTTTAATTTTATTCAAAAATTGGCAAAATAACAAAAAAATTTGATTCACTGCACTTCTAAAGACGTCCACACTGACCGAAAACCCGGGAAGAAATGTCAATTTTCGTGGGGAAAGTCTGCTGAACCCGGCTTTATCGATAATTGCTCTGATATCTCTGACGTATACTGATAAGATAGCGAGCAAGTAAAAATCAATACTATCGATCACATCGCCAGTTCTTCTCGGGCTTTCGATGAGTGCAGATGTATCATGGCGCACAGTGAGTTAAATTTTTTTAATATTTCTATTTTTATGAATTTTGCACACCCCCTATGCAAAACTTATTTTATGAATTATTAACGAATAACTACCGCTCTTATATAAATATAGTCCAAGGGTGTGCTTTATGGTTAAGCCATCTTTTTTTCTGTTTTTTTCTCTTTCGACTCTGAATTTTTTCTAGTTTTCCTCAAAATAACGGCGAAAATTTTTTTATGACTATCTAAAAAATTGAAAAAATAATAGTATATCCTATTATGACTCATTCCGTTAAATAAAATATGTTAATGCATCAAAAAAATAAAACTTTTAAACAACTAATCACTTTTTTTTTTGGTAAAATATTGATTTTATTTCTTTCCGTCCCTGATGGAAGGTCATGTATGAGGTTTTCAAAATTTTCCTCGCTGTCTATCGAGACTCTCACGTAATTAATGAATGAGCCCTAATGCGCCTAGAGTTTACCGAGTCTCTTTACCTTTGTAACCTTCTCTTTGTGCACCTCTTCCAGACGCATCTGTGCCTGTTTGTAGCTTTGATGCTCAGAGCGTGGATCAAAGTGCGTCAGATAGGGATCTGGAGTGCCCTGCAGCTGCGATGCTGACTGTGTGCTTGAACTCACCGGTACTGGCATTGCGGTAGCCTCTTGCTTGGTCTTCTCCGTGGTAGATGCAGTAGTTGAAGGTTTATTTCCCGAAGTTGTCGTGTCGTAATCGTCGAGATATGCCTCGTCGCTCTCGTCATCGTACGCCTGATCACTCAGCACGTCCTCCAAATTGCCGTCGGAATCGTCGTCACTGTCTTCGCTGTCATTGTCACTGTCTGCGTCGAGATCGTCGTCATCGTCCAAGTCACTGTCGTCATCCAGGCTGTCCTCAGCTCCTTTGGATATTGGCAAGTCAATCGGCTTCTTCGGCTTCACGTTTCCTATTGGGGAAAAGATAAAAAGAAATTGAAGAAACAGTCAAACAATTAATCGCGATAGGGATGAGGCTTGCGGGGGCTTGATAGAAGCTTGCCAGTATTTGAAGGGTATTCTCCCTGGCTGGCAAGCCAGCGAGAAATTCCCGTCACGTTCAGAATACCGAGACGCGTCAGATAAAACGATTGAAACGATTCACGAGGTCGACTACTGCACGTGAAAAATATTGAAGAAAGAGAAGGCAGACATATATATGTATGTATGAGACCTCTGCAGTCAACGGCGTGGTATATTCTTCGACCGCTTGATACGACAATCCATTTATCGAGAATTCTTTTCTTGCAAGCAGAGCACTCAACCTACTACCTGCTTCCGTACCAGTCAGATTGCCGTTGCGATATTCAATAGACCACAGTGAGAGAGAGAGAGAAAAAGTTTAACAGCCAGAAGTTTTCATGACGAGATAAATATTCGGATATACTAAAAAAAAAAATTTTTTTTCAACTTGATATACAGATATTTGGGAATATTTGTGAACCAGTATATGACCCAGGTACTGGTAAATTACTACTGATACTTGAATTCAAGGAAAAAAAAATTTTTGGCAAAATTTTTCAAGTACATGTAGGAATATCTTTTGGGAATCTTGGCATTTTACGAATAACTCGGTAAATAAGCAAGATAGCAAAAAATTGCATGAGAGTAAAAAAATCCGGAATAAAATTTCCTACAAAAAACGTCGAATAAAATTTTTCGTATCTCCCTCGGTTATTAGAAAATTTCTGCATAATAAAAAAATTTTTTTAAACACAGCAAAATATAAAAAAAATTTATTCTACACACTTATTAAAAAAAAAAATATTTTTCATTAGATTTTATTTAAACTTATCATTCAATAGTACCGTTATCCAACTGCACGATAAAAAAATTTATTTCCTCGATGTATACATTTATTCGCGTATGTGCATTTGAATTCTTCAAGTGGATGGTTGAAAAGTTAATTTGTGGTAAAACCAACAACTCGGTATTTATTTTTAATCAGAGAATAAAATTCGCATGTAGCGCGCGCAGTTATCGTGTACACCACACAATCCTAACATTCTTCGAGAAAAAAAATTACTCGACAACAGTAATGATGCCACCCGCGGCCATCAAGTATCCTAGAGAGTGCTCATCTACTCGCTGTGCCTTTGTTGAAAACGAGTAAAAAAGTGTGTCGATGTATTTGTAAAAAAGTGAAGCTTAATGAGCCACTGTCTCAGAGTCGACATCTTTATCTGTGCCAACGAGAGAAAAGAGGAAGAAGAAGAAGAACTATTCCTCAGCTACTCCTTCACATTGCGCTTTTATCTGGGTCACATAGGAAGTGTTTGCCGCTGGATATGCACGACTCGTTCTATTCACATTCTTTACAATGAGATGAGGCCCTGTTCTCTGTGTGACATCGATAGTGTCTCTCCGTTTAAGAAGTACTCAGCTAAACGACATCGAGAAAAGAGAAGAAATAAAAGTCTGTCTTTGAGATTCTTCAATGCATATATATCACGATGAATATTTCCTCACCATTGTGTGTGTGTGTGTCTGTTAAAATGGCCAATTTGTCACGCAATAAAACTTGCAAAAATTGACGCGGCAGGGCACGAGAGAGGCTACTCGATAATGAAAGCACAGAGGCAACAAGAGGGATCGATCGAGCTCTTTAGAGAACGCTCTGGTATGGGCTAGAATAAAAAAAAAAAAGAAGAAAAAGTATAAAAGCTATGGCCACAATTCTGTGCAGGAGATAAAGCCAAATGCTGAATAGACAAAAGTGAGCATTGGCAGTGTAGGCATCGAGGATGGTTTTGTTCTCGTGTGTGAACGCGCGCCTCTACCCTCCTGCAGATTTCATACGCCTTTGCTCTCTACTGTGTCGCGTATTTGCCTTATCTGTGCGACGCTGTCACGCTCTGTTTTCTGTTGTATATATACATATAGACATTCTCATGTCTGTACAAGTCGGATATATGTGGATGTATAATTTTCTGGGGTAGAAAAGGACAAGGGATGTGTTGTAGAGGCGTCGCGACGCGCAGTCGTCGACGTAGACGGACATTATTGATTGCTTGAGCAGCGCCAAGTAAAATGTGCTACGACAGAAGGCCGTACCCTACTCATTTAATGCTACCTACCCTCCTCGTGTTCAACGATAAATGCCGCCTCTGTATAGCCTACACACCACCCTCACTCCACCCCTCGCAATACTCTCACACACACATGTACACCTATGACACAGAAATGTCGAAAACTTTACCTTTGACACCTCTCGTTTGCTTACACACTAAATCCCAAGAGATAATACTGTGCGACAAGTCGTAATTAATTAAGGTGAAATTGTACAGAAACGTGTGATAAACTTTTAAGGCCATTTTCGTCTTAAGGATCTAAGTACTATTTCTGCTAAGTATTTCCGTGTTGAAAAATCAACATATCTTTAATTGTAGACAGAAAATTTTTTTGTCGTTTTTTTTCTGTTGAAAATTAAAGAAAAGTCATGCTATACTGCTATGAAATTAATAACTAACTTTACTTAAATTAATTTTTTTCAAGTCATATATTAATGGCATGTTTCATCAATTTTCAAGAAAAAAAAGTAAATTTTCTGTTAATATACCTGTCTAAAAAGATTTTTTGTTAAGGACCTTTTTTGTAGATAATTGAATTTTCTACAAAAAAGGTATCTTAAGAAAATTTTCTATTTGTAGTAGTTTTTACGATAATTCAATTTAAAATCACAACATAATTTTTTTATACATGCTTTTTGGATTTGAGACACACAATTTCAGTTTTTTCGATATGAAAACAATAGACCCTTGAATGTATAACACCTCGTTTTTCTCGATGAGTTGGAAAAGTCTGCGAGCTACGAGAAAATTTATAAATACATATATAAAAAATGTCTGTTTTTTATCTACAAGAATTCAAATTATCTATGAATTTTACGAGTTTTTTTTTCTTCTCTCGTTGCCTGACATAGTTTTCAAGTTATAACTGATTAAAGAAAGTTAACAAGAATTTAAAGTTTTTCCAGAATATTGCGTAAGGGCGCGAAAAAGAGAGAAAAAAAAAATTAATGAATATTTTATCGTACAAGTTTATAGTGAGTTATGGTATATTAGATTATTAAATAATGGGGTATGAGTTACCTTTGAGTTGTTTGGGACAGCAGACAAATTCAACTCCCGAGAAAAGAGATATTCCGCAGGGTAAGAGCATGGCAAAACTTCTCATGTTCATGCTCCTCTCGCGACATGTGTCGGCAGCCGTTGAGTTCCATCTAGAGTCGTAAACACACAAACAGACAAACACGTCAGTCGCTGGATACCTTAGATCATGCCGTAAAGTGAGATAATATCTTCTATCCAATTTAATTAATTGGATAATGAAGTTAATGCTGACCTGTGAGATTCCCAGCATTTTGTGTGATTGTGCAGGTGATCAAAGAGACAGCCCTCGGGCACGAGCAGGGCATCACTTTGGAAGGGCCCCTCTGCAAAGTTTCAAAAGTAAAAGCATAGTTAATTTGCAAAATCTAACTTCACCAAGTACAATATTGATCGCTCAACTCTCCCTTCAGGTCATTCAACTCTTCTCTCGTGCAATCAAGCTACTTGGCGATTAAAATGTTTGTACTGCGCTGTACTCTCTGTGTAACCGAGATACACGGCTTTCATTCTCTCACTCGCACTATGCATGTGTGTGTTTAGTGTGCTTTCATAAAACTTTTGAGCGTCTGAAATTGCAGCGCAATAGTTTTTTGTTACTTTCACCGTCTTGCTCCTCACGATTCAGTCAAATTATGGCAATAGGTAATTTTATATGGATTTTCAAGTACCCAAGCATCTCCACGGCTTGACCCATCGTGACAACTTGCACTTGGTACGACCGGGCTTGCACCAACCGCTCACTCGGAAGTAGTGCGATGACTCGACGATGTTTGTGATGGCTCTCTTTGGATAAGCCTGCAAATAAACACAAGAGTGTTATAAATTTCAAGTCAAGATACGACTTTAAAAGATATACACAGGACAGTAATTAATACTATAATTTAACGAAACTTCTTCTTCACTTTTTAGCTAATAATTTTATCTATCCTTAAATGACTGTTAATTAAGTATATATATAAAGTGTTGCTACTGCTGTTGGAAGAATTTCGTTCTTTTTCCAACTTTCATCCGATCTAATTTAATTTAACTTATTCATTATGACGAATAAAATTCTTTTTTTTAACATTTAAATAATTTAAATTAAAAGAAAATCAATATTTGGACAGATAAAATAATCGAAAAAACATTTTACAATTATAAAACAACGTTGTTCACTCAGATGGTTATTAAAAACTACCAACTCTTGACAAAAAATCTAAAAGTAACGTAAAAAAAAAAAACTTTCCAATATAAACCGTCGATGATTGCAAATTTGCAGCTGTGAGTGCTCGTGAACAGTGCGCAAACTTGAATTAAAGGCGATATATACGTTTTAAATTGACTCAAGAATAGATTACCTATTCAAATTTTATTATTTAAAATTGGTCGACAAGCCGGCAGTGGAGCGACTGGAATATAGCTTCAGATACTAAGTAGATTAAATTGATCCTTTAGAGGCGTTTCTCTCTGCACCAGAGTTTCATTGCAAGCGATTAACGTATATACAGAATAAAACCCAATGATTTCCAGGAGGTTGACTCGATCCATAAGTATATTATAGCCTCTCTTACCAAAAGACAATCCGGGGTAAATTGTTCACTTTGTACCGTCGGCATTTTATCTAAACCTTTTTTTTTAATTCATCAATTATCTCTAATAACTCCATATCCAACTAATGAACGAGTTGTACAATCGTCGAGTGCGCGAACGTGGGCGGTATCGCCGCACACACATGAACCTCCTCCTCCTCATCCCATTTACACTCAAGCTCAACAACTTGTGTTCCTTTGGGTAATTAGAAGAGCAGAGCCACACAACATGTGTTTCAATATCAATATACATGCTAAAAGTGTTCAAACCTTCTTGCAGTACTCAAGGATCTCAAGTTTGTCAGTCATACAGCTCTTCTTGTCGGTCGACGAGACCCATCGACCTTGCTCGCCCATGTGTTGAGCCAAATAGTTGTCTCCAGCCTCGCACAGCGTCGCCACCTTTGTTGCAAACAATTAATTTAATTATTCAACCGCCCATCAACGCATAAACACGCTGATTATCGCAGTGTCAACAGTCGGTCGTACCTGGGGCTCTGATTTTCCACCGGCCGGCGTTAATTCTATCCTCTCCGAAACGGCCTGCAAGCAAAAAAAACAATAATTATAATTCATTAATCCTCTAATACATGTATTTAACATCACTACAATAATGGTAATTCACATTGTCGTTGTTTTATCACCGACATTTTGTATTTTAAAATGATCGTAAAAGCGATTTTATCGTTTGAAGAAATATTTTATTACACGGAATTAACTGGCAAGAATTCTATACTCTTCGAAGGTTAAAAGGACAGATTGAGGTGAGATAAGGGAATTTATCCGTGTGTCTGCTCTCCTTTAATATCCGTCTTGAAGAGATTGGTGTCTTGCCAAGCGTTTCCTGCGGGTCAACCAGAACCCTTCGCTTTACTCGGTCTTATCGTCCACCTGACTGGAGATAAGCCACGCGAGAAATCTTTCTAGAGTCTCTCAACTGACATATTCAAGCCTGGATCCTACATCTGCACAACGATACATATGAATAGCATTTTATGATTGAGTTTTTTTCGTTGAAAAATTTAAATTATTCCTTGCAATGTGACTCGAATTTTTTTTTTTTTTCATCATATTACAAGTGCAATTGTACACTTGCAGGGATCAATATTCTCTGCATATACTTTGATATTTATGACTTGAACGTGTTTTTCTTTATTGAAAAACTCCAATAATCGGAAAAAATTTAAATTTTCTCTGAAGAATATTTCACAGTAGTGACAAATGCCAAGCAATTTACGGGTAAAATTTCGACTTCTTGTTCTTTCGTTGCGATATATTAGCATGTTTGACTTTCATATCTATTTTATAACGTAAGAAATTACTTTTACCTCCTTGCAATTAATCAATGACTCGATCCAGGGGTGGTTTTTACGGTTTAGACGCATGACTCATTCTCCTGTGTCACTCTCCTCGGGGTGAATCACTCTTCAGCGTCACGTGATAACCCGTAATAAATATTCTGGAAACCCTTGGCAGGCGAATATGGCTGTGTGAGGTAGATGCGAAATTTACTGGGCTTTTGGCTATTTGAAAAGTGCGAGGGTGTCTAACCTCGTCTTGGACGTGTCGATTACACTCTCTGGCCGGCGGCTTCGAATATCGAGAGGAAGTCTGAGGGAAGAAATGGAGGCAAGGAAATACCCGACGTCTTGCTTTACTCTCTGCCTGCTGCTCTTCAAACTTTATTAAATACGTGTCGTGAATTGAGCAAGCGTGGATGGCCTTTGATAAGTATAGCGCCATTGTACAACGCGATATTTCCGTCACGCATTATTAGCCCGGTCTTTTGTGCATTATTATATCTGGAAATAGGTATCAGGCTGTTGTGCATGTGCCTCTAGGTCATACACAGGATTATACATAATGTATTCTATAGAATAGACGCATTAGTCATGTCTAGTGAGCGGAAGTCACGTTGCAAGGCTCATCCGAGCGTTTCAACTCTCAAGTTGGCATTACAGATGTCTTCTTATGCACCCTCAAGATACGTATTAAAACTGAGGCGAAGGAAAAATCTCTCAGCACACGCTCAACTTTTTTTTCTTCTTCAGCTTTTACTTGTAGTCAACACTCGTCGTGCTTTTTCTTCATCTCTCTTGTGTCCATCATCCATTTGACGACCGCATCGCGTCTCCTCAAGATTTTGTGCCCTTCAAACAGAGCTACATTTTTTGTTTTACATCTTTCCAAGCGTATAGTATAGTCTTTTTTATATGTCTCTCGGTTCTTTGACTTTGCGACCTCTTTTCTCGGGTTTTAGCCGCAATGAATACAGATCCGAAAGAGCTCGTCGTCGTCGTCGTCGTCTATATACTCCTGATGGAGTTTTCTCTTAGAGAAGAAAATCATGTTCACAAGATGACGTACCAACTCCTTCTCAATTCTCTGCGTTGTTTTCTCTTCAAGAAAATGTCTCTCCACACTGACGCCATCGATGTTGTTATAAATTTAAATTGTTCGTTGACGACATCACACATGAAGTTTATGGCTCGTCGTCGGCGTGTAGGAGTGCCAGCAGGCCATTGTTGAAGCCATTAAATCAATAGTTATTATTGTCCTGCAAGCATCATCAAGTCACATTAAATTGTGTGTAGATAAATTGCTGAAAATAAAATCCAAGAGTTGACTGCGGTTAAATCTGCAGGATTTTTCTCGACCTCATTGTCAAAATTGACGGGGATATAATTGGCCGCGGGTTGAATAGTCTCATGATAACTGGTTCTCGGTAATGCACTAACGATTAATTATCGACGGCTTAACGAGAGAGTCACAGTGAGGTGTCAAGAGAATGGCGCAGATATATATTATCCTTCTCTTCTTCGCCACTAGCTCTCTATATATTCAAAAGAGGCATACTGATGTCACAAAAGAATGAGAAGGATGGCGAGAGAAATCTCGGTAAACTTTCAAATCCTCTCGTCTCAACTTCTTCGCAAAGTTGCGATTATTCCAAACGTGATTTGAATTTACTGACATCCAGGTCGTCCCCATCAGATGAAAATCCTTTGATTGCGCAGATCAACACTAATTATTATAGAAGAATTTTTTAAAAATCACACATAGATTGGCAATTAATTGAATATACCATTGAACAAAAAAAAACCACTATCTCCAGCGGTTAAAGAGCTCTTATCGGTCGTTGTCACTCATCTGCAACCCTTGATATCATAGGTATATATATGCCATCAGTCAAACTTCATGCAATATCCTCTCCGTCTGCGGTTGACGCACTTGGCATCAGGATGCGGGAGAGAGACCATTTGAAATTTAAATTGCGTGGCAGATGTTAAATTCGCTGCAGTACAAAAAAATTAAACAAAAAAATTATACACGGTGAGCGGTTGATGTGTGTGTGTGTCCCTATACCCTGACATTGTTCGATATATTTCGTTGTGTCGTCGACGTCGTCCTCGTTGTCGTCATCGTCCGATTCCCCGACTGAGAGTTACGTTACCGGTAATTGGGTTAAGGCGTTATACAAGATTGGCAATTGCTACGGCGAAAAGCGAGACACGACGAGCATCGAACCCTCGAGCAGTGTTGGCTGTGCATAATCGAATTAATCGAACGATTGCCATCGAATAGCGTGAAGCTTCAATGACATTACTGGCGCCTAAATGGAGAGCCAAAGAGATGATGTATAATGGCAGGTTATTGCATTGCATGTTTTAATATATAATCATGACACATGCCGGTAGAATTCGGGAGATTCTCTGCCCGGTCAAGGACTATCCGAAATCAATAGACATGTTTTATTCCTCGAATGCATATACTCACCTCTGTGTGACACGCGATGAGGCCGACAATCACCAGCCAGTTGAGGAGCATCGTTTTTGATGACATGATTCCAAATTTTGTCACTCGCTCCTTTCTCCACAACTCCCTCTCTCTGCTCCTGATGCTGCTGCTGCTGCTGCTGCTGCTACTGCTGCTGCTGTTGCCGGCGCAGCAGAACGTAAATTCTTTCTTTTTTGTCCGATATCGAACGCCTCACTCACCTTACAGTTCTGCCTGTATATCCACCACAAACAAAAGACACGCGAAATCGCTCTCTACGTCGCGTACACTCAGCTGTCGTGATTTTACGCAATTATTCCGCGTGATTTTTACTCACAATGATTAAATGGGCCTTGTTATGTATCTACTTGGGGACTGAATTGATGCTTTTGACGTTAGCATTGACAAACGCGAGAATAGCCAGGCGCCTCTCGCCTACACCGCCGCGTTACTGTGGTTCCTGTGCTCCTACTGGGTGGGTCGCTCGATTGTACCGCGGCGGTGGCAAGATGGCGGGGCGCCAGACGCCAGCCAATCAGCGTCCGCATTTAGGGGCGGCTGCGTGCTGATTCGGCGCACTCGCGTCAGTCGATATTGCGCGGCGGGAAATCGTTCGTTTTGAAATATAACAACATACACATGTATCCAACATAGTTTTTCAATCTCCTCATCCTCCATTCCACAATTTTAACTAATACCTCGACTTGAAAACAATTTATAGTTAACAAAACAAAAAAATTTCAGTCGAGTTGCACATTAAATAATGTAAATAAATGAGCAATCGTGACAGAAGCATTATCACAGGGATTGAATAAATTCAAATGGAAATTTAAGTTTTTTCCCGACAAGTAGGGTGAAATATTTTATGTTGAGGTAAAAGAGGGTCGTGTATAAATGTGACAAGAAAATCGCCGGGCTTTTATAGAGGAAAAATTGACATTATGCAAATATTATTATTTTTTTTTTATATATCAAGTGTATATTTAGGAAAATGCATGCATAAACATGCCCACCACCTATTGACTGTCTCGAGAAAATCGATTATATTGCCCTCTGCTTTCAGCAGCATTGACTCATTGGATTTTTTTTTTTTTTTCAATCCAATCGAAATTGGGGTTGGATGTCCAAGTACTTTCCTGCAGTTTGATTACTGCGAGTAGCAATCTTCTGATCAGAGCTACTCTTGCTGCCCGTCGCTGCTGTAACGATAGGTTCAATAACGTATAACTCGGTAGTAATAGAGGTTGTCTGTAAACTCGAGGGGACACCGGGGCTTGCGATTATTCGGCATCTTTAATACTAGATGATTTGCAAGCACACAGATTGAGAAATCCACTGGATGCCGTGATGAGTGTTTTGACTAGATCGATGACAATAGTGCCTGATGTCAAAAGATATCTGTGTATATATGAGAATAAGTAATTGTGTGGAGATTGTAGTCAGCTCTATCGGCGAATCAATGTCCTGGAGCGTTGAAATAGACCTCCCTGTGGCGAGAATCAACAACCTGTAGATACTCGCAAATACTACATAACATTTAACGCTAGTCAATACGGATTTCCTTGTTGTGTCAATATCCTGAGTTTTTCTATTGATTAGTTTGCCGGAAAAAAAAAATAAAATAACTCTCTCGATGGACGAATTATTATCAATGATGAAATTCATTATTTTTTGACGTAAAAAACGACAGTCCAACTTTGAAAATTGAAAAGAAAGCTTGAATAACGACTTTCCGTAGTCTAGTCGACATCGCCGTCGATAATCCTCTGCCTCTCGCTGATCATCACGCTGCTGGATTTCCCGGATTTGGCTCTCGCCATTTCATTGGTCTTTTCACACGATGCGAGGACTTGGAAACGGCCATATATATGTATATATGGACGTATTATTTGAGGATTTCACCTTTGCTCATGGTGTATGCTCATCTCTGCTATATATCCATTCAAGTCTCCAAAAAACCAGAGGTAAAAAGTCCGAATATAGTTAGCGCGCAAAAAAAGGAATATAATGAAATAAAATTCTTTTTCTCTCAGTCATTTACCTCATTTTTTTTCAGGCATCTACTCTTACACGCGTCCTTTTCATGATTCTCATTAATCCTGAAGGAGTTACTTTAGCCAGTTTGATGAAAGTTGACACCAATTTTCATGCTGTCAAAGTCCTTTTGCTTCTGGCAAAAACGTAAAAAAAAAAACTTTTATGTATTCTCTAAGATTTTTTTTTCAATCTTCTCTCTCAGTTCTTCGTGTGTATTTCTTCTCTCCACATTTTCAAGAGACTTTGCCATTAGGCCAAGTACATCTCGTTAGTACATACCTCATGCACAGAGTGGCAGAGTTTCATAGAGAGATTTAAACTTGAAATTATGTAAAATAATCTCAAGTAAAACGTCAAAAAGTATCCGAATAAAGTTGATGCAACAAGCCCCTTGAAATCAAGTGTATATACAAAGAAAACCAGAAATAAAAACGTGAAGAAAAAAAAAAACAAAGTTACTGATAATACATACATGGGTATTTTAGTTCAGCAGGTCGATAAAGACATGGCCTTTTTATTTCTACTGTTTGCTCGATTTCTTCAACTCTGCCATTGGCGTATTTTTATTTTATATTTTTATATATACGTACATGTGTATACATGTCAAAGAGACAAAACTACAGGCAGCAGAGAGGAAGCGAGAGGTTGAATATAGCCTTGGCCCGTGGATTTTCTCGCTGGTGTGTCGGGCGTAGCATAGCCACGGTCGTCCTGGCAACGGTATCGATTTCAACCCTCGGCTATGCAGTAGGAGAACCCAGGAACGAAGCCACCATCGCATGTATACAACCACTACTCCAGAGCTTTCACACCATGGGGTTGGATTCGCCGTTGCCTACCTCCTCTCACACTCTCTCCACCACTTCTGACGTGCTTTCGTCGAAGCCGCGGGTTTCGACAACCCGATTATACTCGGGGAAAGTCCCTGGCAGGCCACCGAAACGACAGAGACGCACAGCACCGCACTCGATGCCTCTGGCATGGGGGATATGCTTGCGTGAAAATTCAATTCTCTCGTTCATTTTCGTTCTGTATAGCCTTCCTCTCTTTTTCACTTATCCAATGCGAGCACCTACAACACAGCGGCCCAAAAGCTCCGCAGAAGCCTCCAAGCAAAGACGGGCGTTAAAAGTAAATTGACTCATAGAGATTGTATCTCGTGAATCAACTGACGGATAAGGAGCTTTTTTCCAACCCCTCTTTTGTCCCTTTGCGCCTACTCTTTATATAAATTAATTAATTACATATTTATTTAATTTCCAAAGAATATTTTCTCATGTAAATAATGCCGAGTTATTTTTATTTTACGCATTTGGTTATATTACGATTGTTCGTGCTCGGGCATGCTTTAATATCTTTTTTTTTTTTCGTGGGCTATATTGTTTGTGGTGCAGCGACGCAGAAGTTTGTGGCACACAAAGAGAGCTTGGCGATACCACACGTGCCATCGAGAGTCCGTCAACCAATCCGTTTTATTCACTCGTTCAACAATAGCCACTCGCATCCTCCGCACACTCCTTCCGTGTGTCCTCTGCACTGCTGACATCCGCGCGCGTGCCAGTCACACCATATATACTCATATGTATGTATATATACACGTTTACAGGATTATTCTGCGCTTTTTCCCCTCTATTCCTTTATTTTGTGTTTCATTCGCTGTGTTTTATCTCTGCTGTAGTTACTTCTCACTGTCGTCAAATTCGCGCGCTGCTCGGCATTAAGTACATAATGAAAACAAAAGAATGTGCGATTATGCCAGAAGAAAAAAAATGATAAAAAGTAAAGAAAAAAAGAAGGAAAAGTAACGCTGGAAAACCTGTCAATTGTCAAGGGCCATTTTCTTCCTTCTTTTTTTTTTATTCTTCCAAGTTTTCCAGCATATCTCAATAGTTTTCAGGCTTTTGGTTTTAAAGTGAGAGATGAAAGTTTTGCGTTGAAAACAAAATGGAAGAGAGAGCAAAATAAAAGTACATACATCCTTGTCTTTTTATCGCCATTTTCTCTCTCTCTCTCTCTCTCTCTCTCTCTCTCGCCTCTATAGTTGCAAATCTTTTTTTTTTTTTCTTTCTTTCACTTGTCCGTTTGATACGTCTCGGTGAGCTCCTGCAGACCACAAAGTTTGTTCGCTGGCACAGCTTTGTCTGAAACAATATTCGATCGTGAGCCACACACCATACTTTTCTGCCTTCATCAGCCAAGCAAGACACGTTTTACTGTTATACCCGACGCTTGTTGTGCGAAAAATTTTTTTAAGTTTTTTTTTTTACTTTTGCCAAAACTTCAGGTAAAACAAACGAGGCTTGCAAGTTTCGATACGGCCGGATTAAACGAGAGCAAACAAGCGAGCTTTACCGATCATTGTTGGATAGGCGAGATTTAGATTGTCCATGATTCTAATAAATTCATCCAGTGGTTTTGTTAGTCGGGGATTTAGTGCTTGCTCCTCGGCCACTGTGGTCACTGTTCTGCCTGAATAATCGTGGGCCGGATACAGCCGGAAGTTTCTCGGTAGCTTAAATATCACCGAGTGGACAGATTCGTAGAGTTGCCTTGCAGAACCACCCTGTTGGATATAATTGCTCAATTAAAAACCCTTCTTTCAGTTGCAATAATAACATATATGTAATATACCTGAAAGTCAGTTCTGCCGCAACCTCGAATTAAAAGCGCATCTCCGGTAAAAGCAATGCCCTGCTTGCTGCACACATATGTCATACATCCTAAAAAATTAAATAATTCAATTAGTTGCTAGAAAGCACGGCTACTACTCTAATTAAATACTCAATAACTCAATTGGCAGATTAAAAAGCAACGCCGAGTGAGCGAGCGAGTTTTTGTATCAAATAAAATATGTTTTCCAACCTTCTGTATGACCTGGAGTGGACAAGACCTCCAATTGATGTCTTCCAAAGAAAATTAGGTTTTTCGGCTCCAGCAAAATGTTCGCTCTGGCGCCACTTGTACGTGATATCATCGATTGACAGCCGGGTAATAAAGATTTCAGTTTTCCCGTGCCTGTGATATGATCTGCGTGCATGTGTGTGTTGACTGGAAATAAAAAAAAAATATCAGTGAAAACACTTTCAATCCAATATCGTTGATTGCGCTTTGGCAACGCGACATGTGAATGTGATTTTTCTGTTCTCTATCACTAACTCCCCCAATGATATTATTTGCGCCATTTAAATCTGTAGATTCTTTAATTGCCAAAGTTGACTGTTAATTTCCCAATTGGCTGAAATGCATCATCGAATTTGGTCGGGGGAAATTGAAGCTATATTGTGCAGACAGAGAGCGAAGAGCGAGAACAATTGTTGAAACTATGCGGAGATTACTTGTCAGGATGGCTTGCTAAGCCCCGTTCCCATTGTATATCCTACTTCCTAAATGCTTCTACCAATATTATTCATATTCTGATAGCAGTAAAAACCATAAAGTAGGTGATATTAAGTGCCATTAGTTATTTCAAAATGGATTTAAACTGTCATTATATGAAAGTTTATCATTTATCCGTGAGTTTATGGATTTTTTAAGACCCATATTTGAGATTTTTCAGTGTCTATAAATACCCAGCTGAGATGACACAGGCATGTTGATGAAGTGAAATTTTCTTCTATAGGCATCCATTATCATGACTTACTGGCATACTTGAGATTGAGCCCAAGATCGCGAATAACTTGAGCATCTCTCTCCGCCCACTCGATGACAGGATCAATTAAAACAGCCTCTCGCTGGATAATATCTGCCAGGAGATATGTATATGTGGAGGAAACTGGATCGAATAACTGTAAATAATCGACAATGTCTCGAATATTTCCTGTTAAATTATTTAGATATAATTAATAAATAAATATATGTGTTTGAGCGTTGCTCTAGATTATATTGAATGTATTTCAGGCAATTTCTGGATGGTGGATTATCGATCATTGTGAATTATACAGATGTATTATATATACATGCAGATATAGAACAGAGCGCTTTTAAAGCTCGTCGACTGTGTCAAACTCACCTGACGGAACAGGAAGTCCTTTGAAAGTGGAATAGGCTCGGTCAATGTATCATTTTGATTGACATTCGTGGTAAAAGCTCTTCTCCAAGTACTTGATAAACCAGCACGTTTCATACAGCTAAATGCAGCGCTCAGAGTTGCCATATTTTTCATCCCTACACGACGAATGATCACGGTGGACTGCTATCTGTGAATTTAAAAGTGAATATAAGATGTAAATAATGTTTTGTCATTCTTGGATAAGATAAAAATGTGTATCATAAATAATACTATCTGCAATAACATCAGAACATAACCTCTTACGTCCCGGTGTATAATTAGAATACACGCGAGCTATCCCCCCACAAAAAAAAGATATTATCACATTATTTTAATTAATTCATTATCTTGAGATGGGTATCAAATTGATCCCGGGAAAGTACACATTTTTTTTACCAAGTCACTTATTATAAAAAAAAATATAATCAAAGATTTTTTCGAACTTTTGGCGGGTGCTCTTACGGCGCACCTGCGCGCATGTATGGTCGCCATCTTGTGGCCGTTTCACAGACGTTTTGGCCTTTCGCTTTCCGGTGATCAGAGAACGCAGAGGTGTGTTGACATTTATTGAATTATTTCTGTATATTTCCAGTAAAAACCTTATTACTTACATATTTTGTTAGTTTAAGGTGAAGTTTACGTCTATCGGAATAGTTTTTCCATTTATTACTGTGAATTTCTCGCGACTGTGTTCATAAAACACACTTTGTTCGACACTGGTGAAATCCATGTGGCTTTTCGTGCACGACAAATTTTTCAATTTTATATCCATAAAAAAAAAAGTGTTAATAATTATTTTCTCATTTTAGATGCCGTCGGTTACACTTAAAGACGTTGATCAGGCCAAATTTGTGGCGGCTTTCGCAGCCTTCCTCAAAAAGTAAGTAGGCACTGTCACCCTAACCTTAAAAAATGCCCTTCAAGCAGCGACACTCATACTTGAGCAAGGTGAATTAATTAAATAAAATTATCATTGCAGAACTGGTAAAATGTCCATCCCCGAGTGGTCAGACATTGTCAAATCCGCTCGCTACAAGGAGTTGGCACCCTACGATTCCGACTGGTACTATATCCGTTGTGCCGCCCTCGTTCGACACATCTACATTCGTAGCCCCATTGGTGTTGGTGCCGTGACCAAGATTTTCGGTGGCCGCAAACGCAATGGTACTCACCCAAGTCACTTCTGTCGATCTGCGGGTGGTGTTGCCCGCAAAGCCCTGCAGAGTCTTGAGAAGCTCAAGCTCATCGAGAAGACGGACAACGGTGGACGTAAATTGACGAGTGCTGGTCGCCGAGATTTGGACCGTATTGCCGCACAAGTCAAGGCCAAGAGCAAGAGACAAATGAAACAGGAGACCCTTGTTCTTTAAACATCCTAAACATCTTATTTTCCATTAATAAACAGTAAAAACCGTTTCAATGTTTCCTTAGCAAATTTTTTTTATTTCCAATCAATACATTCACTGCAGGGGTAAATGTCGGAAGGTTTTAAAGTTTCCCGCGTTACCGACCGAGCAGCAGAGGGCGTCCAATTCGCGCGGCGGCCATTTTTGTCTACTGTTTTCAAACTCATTGGCGGCGGCGCAGAAGGTCTGTTGCATGTATTCAGCACGGAAAGTAGGATCGCGGAGTTGTCCCGGCACCGACCGAGCAGTGAGTGTCGATCGGATCAAGCTACAGAGACTACCTGGCTAGGTACATATCGTGAGTGTCCATAACGTATTACTCGTCATTCCGCGAAAATAATCAAAACACGGGGTGAAGACACGTCGACACAATCGGGCGGATTTTGGTCGTGTGGTTGATGCAATTTATGGATCATGTTGCAACCATTGGTAAACTAGTGTCGTTTCACGAGACAGCCAAAAAATTTTGGAGAGATAAAACATCTCGATGAGTGCGAATAAAATGTCAGGGAAGTTAGTGTCTGTGAAAGAATGCCCAAGTGGACGAGAATAAGTTCAGTGTGACGCGGCGGTGAAGGACGTGAACAAAGCAAAACGAAAAATTCACGACCTGTATAGTTATATCCACAAGCTGATCGTTATTTTTTCACACTAGTGTAAGAACGAAAGAGAGCACAGCGAGCGCAAAAGGGGCTCGCGGGGGCGGAAAAACGAGAGGTGTGTTCTAGCCTCCTCCATCGCCTCCTCGACTTTTTCCTCACTCTCAATTATAACCGAGATTTGCAAGCTCGTGCCACTTGTTTTGCACGATTGTTATTTGTGTTTTCGTGTTGTCTAATAGTAGGTAATCATCATCAAGCATTATGTCAAATGGTGATTAAAAATTGTGACAACTGCTGTGTAAAAAAAATTTATTAAAACAAAAAACCAGGCGCATCAAAATGCCGGGATTAATCGCGGTTAGTGAGTTCGTGGAAGAGACAAGGGAGGACTACAATTCGCCAACGACATCGACATTTGTCTCGCGGATGCCACAATGCCGACAAACCATCACGGCACTCGAAGAAGTGAGTTGAAAATTAACAAAAATCATCATTATTACTTACTATCTATAGCAAACATGTACAGCATTTTTTTCTATTATCGCTATACCAATGCTATCGTCGATAAGATTATTGTATAGCT
This sequence comes from Macrocentrus cingulum, assembly GCA_002156465.1. Classification (NCBI taxonomy): domain Eukaryota; kingdom Metazoa; phylum Arthropoda; class Insecta; order Hymenoptera; family Braconidae; genus Macrocentrus; species Macrocentrus cingulum. The sequence goes on along the minus strand of MVJL01007360.1, from coordinate 25,355 downwards.
CCTGCCTTTAATTTGATAATTCGGCCTCTGTCCGTTTTTTTTTTTTCTTTATCTATACTTCCTCAACTAAAAATTCTACAGCGGGTTAACCCAGATTTTTCCGACACCGCCCGGCAGATAGATATATATCTCGCGTATCTATAAAACGCCCATAAATATAACACACAGCACAGCGATTTTACGGGAACGTCAAACTCGTGGCAATTTTGCCAGCACAGCGAGAGAGAGAGAGAGACGATCGCGAGGAGGCAAACAGTCTGGAATTCAGCTGAGGAATGCAATATAACGCCCGGGGGAAAAAAGACAAACTCTCTGAAAGCAAAAGGCGAAGGTTAAAGATATGGGAAGTAGAATTGCCAGGGAGGGAAAAAAAATTTTAATTATACAAACAACAAAGAGGATTTGTATGATGATAGATATATATAGCACTTTAGCACCCACTCAAAAAGCGGACGCAGTTGAAATTAGAGACTGACGATTGAGGCACACACGATATAAAATGCTTTAGAGGTTCTTATAATTGCGTACATCAAGTATAAATTGAAGAAACATATCGCAAGACCAACTTCCTGTCGTCCATTGAAACCCCGTGATATATTTCCGGGCCGGATGTGTATATATATGTGTGACCATGCCTTTAGAATTTATTTTTTCTCCTTCCTCGTCCGCGTCTTCGCTGAATCCCATTAAAACTGACCTTCCGACTGGCTAGCCCGCTTGCACAATTATATTCTAAAGGTAAAAAAACTACTGTCAATTATTAATTTCACGTTTGATTTAAATAGCGAAGCTTTTTTTTCTGTCTAAGCACCCGGGGTCGCAGCTGTTTTGTTGCACCTGGTGCAAAAGGGAAACTAGAGAGAAGATGCAATCAGCCAAAAATGCTCAGAGATAATTAAATATAACCCGATGAAAATTTCAAGTATGCAGTATACCTCCTTAAAATAGATTATGAAAAAAAAAATTGAGGTATTTATGCAGGGCGACATTTATTTATTTTTGAATCATGAGTAAGAGACAAGATGGCGAGTCTAGACAAGGATGATGTCACAATTCGAGTAAATGAAAATAAACTTTGATTGCGTGACTCTCTCTGTACGCGGGAGAAAGGTAAATGATTTGGATCAATGATGGTGTGTATTTGGTTACTATATTCGCCTACTCTGGTGGGGATGTCGCCTGCAGTTTTTTTTTTAAGGGAGTGCCACAGGAAAAATAGGTCAAACTTTGCTTGCAGAAATGTGTCTCAGTGTTGCAAAATTCTCATGCAGATGCATATAGGAAAAAAAAGTAGTGAAAATTAGCGCGTTCGTCACGAAGAATCCTGGCTCTCGTTGCAGAGTGCGCGTTCTTTGTAAATTACTATACTACTGCACGTAACTGTTGCGATATAACGACCTACCAAGGCCGAAGCTCCAGGAATTCCTTCTCCGCACTCATACTACTTGCTTCAGATCGCCTTGGCCCCCCTCCGCATCACTCGCAGCTGGGCGATCACCTGTGAGTTGGCTGTACCGCCGAGTTGGCCAATGCTAAAATATACATTTAGAATTTTAGAACGCTTAGATATGATTAAAAAATAATTTTATACTATTTTATTATAAATTTCCAAGCGACGTACATCTTGAGGTTTTCACGTTTTTTTTTTTTTTTTTTTTAGTTTTTTCACGATAAATCGGAAAATAAGGAAAATAACAAAAAATATTATTAATGATAAATAATAGGTAATAAAATTTTCTACAAAAAATATAAAATAAATTTTGTTGTATCTCTCTTAGTTTTTGAGTTATTATGAATTTTTCAAAATTCTGATTTTTCAAAATATCTCAAAAATAATGGAAAATATAGTAAAAATTTATTCTTTATTTTTTATAGAGAATTTAATTCTCTACAATTTGTTTATTATAAGAATTCTGACTATTTCGATTATTTACAGAGTTAATGAAAGATTAATGGAATAAAATGCACGTTTTTTTTTTTTTACATATATTAGTTTCTCAATGTATTTTAATATTTTCATTGGTTTTACCTTGAGAATAATTACCCTATCGCATTAATAATTCTCTAGGAAAATTTTTAAATTGACTTTCAACATCTGAGCTATTGTCTTGGCACTCACGGGCGTCTTTGTGCCAGGTCAGTGTCTGCATGTACTTAACGGCGAAAAGAAAAAAACCGGAATGGCAAATATACATGAAAGAAAAAAACAGACAAAGACCGGTATATTACTTAAATATTACTGTCTGCCAAAAATTACAGTTTTACGTGCCTGCCCTTAGCCTATAAAAAAATCATCATATTGCTAAATTTTTTTTCACGAGCATATAAATCGCGCCATTCCAACACGCGAGGAGCACAAAAGTGGGGAATTATAAATGCAGCAGGAGGGAGAGTTGATTATGGTAATTTAATACAGAGGAGGAAAATCCAGGAAAGAAAGTGGAGGAGTCGGAAGAAGTGAAGGTGTTGGATTATTCTGTATCACCTGCGTACGCACAGCATAAATACACACGTGCCACAAACAACTTCCGCATGTAATTGGCTTCTTACCAATTATCTCTGAAGACTCGTGATAAACCGGCAATTAAATCGTACATCACACGATAAAAAGGGGGTTCAAGAAATTGAAATAAATGAAAAAAAAAAAATACTTATTTCCTCCCTCACACTCTTGTGTTGTCCTCTATTTGTTTTTATTTATCCTTGATTAGTCTTGACTTGCGCCAATTAAATTCATGGATCAGGGCCAACGTTTAAATAAAATATGCGCCTTTGAACTCGACTGAATAAACCTGACAAACTCCGACAGCTCTCTGTGTGTGCGCGTGTAAAAAAAAATTTAATAAACATGATTAAAATACGTTTTATCAGTCAATCTGTAAGTTCAAATTGTATTTAAGCCCTAAAACTTTCAAAAAATTGTGTTTAAATATTTTTTAAAAAGTTTTGCAAGTGTTTAATTGTTTTTTTTTTTATTTTTCAGACACTGGATTTTGACCGAGAGGGTCTGACCAAATTGAAAAAAGCCATCAAAGCTATTCACAATTCTGGAAATGGTGAGCACAGATGCCAAGTTATATTTTAAAGAGGAAAAGACACTTTCTGTGGGTCATACTACCAGTTTTATTGTTCTACCAGTGTTTTTTTTATGTTTTTATTGTGTTGCCTGTATGTGTATAGTTTGTGTGCTAAGGCAACAAAGCACACTGAACATGTTAGGAGAGGCCATAACATCTGCAGACAAAATCGATTTCTCTGGCGCCCAGTTTTCACTGCTTCTCCCATCAATATATATTTCTACATAAAACTCGTGATGGTCTGGCTGATGTACTCTGCCTTGGAGCAAGGACTAACCTAACAGAGAATATAACACACGTCGACGACCTTTCTCTACTTGCAATCAACGCGCGCGTACTATTGCATGCCTGGCGTCCATTAAACTCTTACAATCAATGAAATTAAATAATGTATTTTTCCCCTTGGTGAAATCTTGCCTTGGAATCTACCTGAAACTTTCATCATGATAATAAATGAAATAGCAACATTTCTTCCTATAGCTCACGTGGACAATGAGGTGTACCTGGGACGTGCGTTGGAGCGATTGGGTGATGCTGCCTTGAAGGAACAGGAGCCCGACATTGGTGCGGCTTTTCTCAAGTTTGCCGTTGTCACCAAGGAACTCAGTGCACTCATGAAGACTCTGGTAAATATTATGTTAACCTATTAGCTCCATGATTTCTTCTCAATGCTCACTTTAATTCCATTTACAGAGGCATTCAGTGTGTGTACATTAGTATTGCTGATTAGTTGCATCCCACGGCAAAGTGCGTCGTATGTTTGCTTTATTAGTAGTCGTTGGGAGTAGGTGCCAGAATGCGTCATCGAGCTTCAGAAATGATTGATTTAGATATATTGCGTTACTATATACAATGCTAAACGTTGTAATACAAATTTTTTTCTCACTAATGTTTCGATAACTCTGTCAATAAGTGAGATAACAAAAAATGTTATAAGAGATAAATTATAGGGAATTTTATTCCCTACAAAAAATATAGAATAAGTTTTTGCAATATTTTACTTTATTTTCGAGATATTTTGAAAAATATGAATTTTAAAAAATTTAAAATTTCTCAAAAACTAAAGGAAATACAAAAAAAATTATTTTACATTTTTTGTAGGAAATTTAATTTCAAATTTTTCAACTTGAGTAACATTTTTTCTTATTTTACTTATTTATCGAGTTATCGCCAATGAACTAAAAAAAAAAATTTTTTTTATTCAAACTAATTGTTCTAATACCCATTGAGAGGATAAGGGAGATTGTTTAAAAATTGTTTAGAAAATTATTATAATTAGTTGAAAATTTTTTCACAGCATATTTTTTAATGTAATGATCATTGGCATTGATGTTGTTGTCGTTGAAAACACGCACGCACGTCTTTATCAGACTTTTATTCTACGATCGCACACGTTTTGGCGTGTGTGAAGGGGGAACCATGCTCGAGAGCATCCAACGCGCGCCGAATAGGGGGACTCATATTATATTTTGACCCCCTCTGATGGAGAAAGGCTCTTTACAAAGTCTGTAGCAGGGGCATTTTATGAGTCATCGCTCTTCTCTCAACTATACCACACATTGAATCCTCTCCGATGTGTCCGCGCTTTCTGCAGAAGCCTCTACGAATCATGATAGTCAAGCTAAACTCTCTTGAAACTTGCTCCCCTTGGGCCCACGTTTCTCCATGACAGTTGAGTCACTGTGGGCACACTGCATTCTTTCGTCTTCATCCTCGCCCTATTATTTTGTCCTGTTTTGCTTCCGCTCCGTAGAACCTTAGAAATGTACCCCGGTTATTCCTGTTTTATTCATTTTTCTCGTTTTTTTTTTTCATGCAGATGCAGAACATCAACAACATTGTTATGTTCCCACTGGACTCGGTGCTCAAGGGCGACCTGAGAGGCGTCAAGGGCGATCTGAAACGACCATTTGAGAAAGCCTGGAAGGATTATGAGGCAAAGTATGCCAAAATTGAGAAGGAAAAAAAGCAGCATGCTAAAGAAGCTGGGCTAATTAGGTCGGAAGTCACTCCGGCTGAAATTGCGGATGAAATGGAGAAAGAGAGGCGATTATTTCAACTGCAAATGTGTGAGGTATACAATTTAGGTTTTTTTTTACAACTAGTTTCCATTCATTCAGACAGAGTTTATTAATTTATTTGTGTTTAAAAAAAATACTGCCTTTTGCGAGTTTATCAATATTTTAATTGTTTGTGTTTTTTTTTTCCTTTTATGTTCGTGCAGTACCTCATAAAAGTCAATGAGATTAAGACAAAAAAGGGCATCGAACTGCTTCAACATCTAGTCGAGTATTACCATGCCCAAACAAAGTGAGTAGACGTCATTATAATTAATTTAACGCAATTAAGTATTTCTGTTGTATTAATCATACGTTTTTTTTTCTTGTGCTTAGTTACTTTCAAGATGGATTAAAGACAATCGAACATTTCGGCTCGTATATTGCAGATCTGAGTGTTAAATTGCAGAAAATTAGACAAACACAGGATGAGGAGAGGCGACGACTGACAGAATTGCGAAGTCTTTTACGAAGTTCTGGATGTGATAAGGAAGTAAGAGAATAATTATAATGGAATTGTATTTTAACGTATTTAGAATGAGTTTTAAGACGTTTATACCGTCGAGAAATATCGCCATTTTCATGATTTTTTCGGTTTTTTGGTGATAACTCAGTAAATATGGGAAATAACGAAAAATGTTATTAGAGTTAAATTATTAGAGGTTAAATTTCCTACAAAAAATGTTGAATATTTTTTTTTTTATTTTCCATCGTTTTTGAGATATTACGGTTTTTTTGAAATTTTGATTTTTTTAAATATATCGAAAATGAACGAAAATATGAGAAAATTTTATTCTATATTTTTTATAGAGAATTAAATTCTCAATCATTTCACCTGAATAATATTTTTCATTATCTCGCTTAGTTTACAAGTTATCAGCGAAAAATCGAAAAATTGTAAAATCTTCAAGAGGTGCCCCTTTGAAAATTTGACGAAAAAAAAAAATTATTTTTTCTTCTTCATCATACGCCACCAAATTGATTGTTATAACATTTTTTAATTTTAAAAATAGTAATAATTATTAATTATCAAAAATAATGAAATTTTCCAGTTGAACGCAAATGCCAGCGCGGGTTATTCCCTTCATCAGCTACAAGGCGACAAGCAGCATGGTGTTACACGTTCGGGTCACTTGTTGAAAAAGAGCGAGGGTAAAATGCGACGTGTTTGGCAAAAACGACGTTGTGCAGTGCAGGCCGAGGGTTATCTCGATATTTGTCATGCAGACGAGAATAAACCACCGACACGAGTGAACCTTCTAACGTGTCAGATCAAACTTGTTCCGGACGATAAACGTGGATTTGATCTCATTAGCTGTAAGTACTCGGAATTTTTTTTTTCAATTCCAAGTTCCCGGATGATTTTTATTGTTTTCCACAGATAATAGGACATATCATTTCCAAGCGGAAGACGAGGCCGACCAGCGCGCCTGGATGTCCGTGCTTGTGAATTGTAAGGAGCGTGCGTTATTGCGGGCATTTGATGCGAGCGGTAAAGCTGAAGCTGGCCAAGGTAACCCGAATCTTGTGGAGCTCCAACAGGCGGTAATTCGCTGTGTCATGAGACTGCCAGGCAATGATCAGTGTTGCGATTGCTCATCGCAAAATGGTTAGTCATTAAAAAGTTACCCTAGCAATTATTAACAATGTTTTTATTATAATTTCATTATTTTTTTCTATTTTAATTAGATGCAACGTGGTTATCAACAAACTTTGGTATAATTGTGTGCATTGAATGCAGCGGAATTCACCGAGACTTGGGTGTTCATATATCGAGGATACAATCTTTAACTTTAGACAATGTAGGCACCGCACAATTGTTGCTAGCTCGATACATGACTAACCAGGCATTCAATGAAGTTATGGAGGCAACGCTTCATCACAATCTCAAGCCAACGCCTACGTCAACAATGCAAGTTTTCTCTTTTTTGAAAAAAGACTGTATTCAATTTCTATTTACGCGTTTTATTGACTAGATAGAATTTTAATTTTTTAATTTTATAGGGAAGAAAGATACGAATTCATACGAGCTAAATACGTTGATAAGAGATATGTGATGAATACATGTGCTGATGAACGTGACCTATTATCGGATCTTGAGCACGCAGTGAATAATCGTGATCTGCAGCAGTTGCTCCAGGTCTATGCGGAGAATGTCGACCTCTCAGCACCACTTCCTACATCAGTGAGTCGATTAAAATATTCAATAGTCATTTGCAAATGTTTACCTGGTTATTAATTTGGCGCAGGACGTGAGTGAGACTGCACTACACTTGGCAGTACTGCGAGAGATGGGTAATAGCCTTCATCTAGTCGATTTTCTCGTTCAAAATATGCCAACCGGCGGCATTGACAGAATAACATCGGAGGGCGATTCAGCTCTGCATCTCTCGGCTCGGCATGACCGCGCGGAAGCGATGAAACTTCTTCTTCGGGCTGGCGCCGATCCAACTCTTCGGAATAAAGAAGAAAAGACACCTTTGGATATCGCACAAGAAATGGGTCATCCCACATGCAAAGAATTAGTGAGTTAAAACAAAAACTAAGCTTTTTAAGACATGTTATTTGTATGATTTATTATTTAAATTGTAATTTTGCAGCTGAATAATGCTCTGCAACGGCAAAAAACTCTTTTTGACAATGTCAACATTGATTGGAATCTCTCGCACGACGAGGGATCAACCGATTTCTCAGATGACGAGACAATAATTGAAGATAGAGTAAGTTAAAAAGTTTATTTTAGCTTTTATAAGCACAATGAATTCGATAATTCTGACAATTTTACTCAGAATGGATGTTTAACGCCGGAAAAGAAGTCTCGTAGCAGGCCGCCATCGTATGCCGGCGGTGGGGGCGGAGGATCGACATCCGGACCCGGAGATTCGCCAATAACTCTGCGAAGTCGCAGCAGTACTTGTGACAGTTTACAAAGTGGATCATCACCAAATTCTGTAACTAATCGTCAGCAAATGCCACCTCCACCACCACCGCAATCTAGAAAACCAGTTATTGGTAATAAAAGCTAATGATTGACGATATTTTATTTGGGTTTTTCATCTATTTTTTTCAGCCAAAATGGCATTTGTCGATGTTTTTACAGTGCCCAGTCCCATTGGCCAGCCGGAATATACCTTGAATATTCATGGGTCGTTGAAAAAACGCATTGCACCACCTCCACCCTCCGGAAACATTGGCGGAACAATGCTGACAGCTCACTATGGAACTTTACCGTCCTCGGCAACGCTTGTCGGCTCGTCACACAGTCGTACTACGAGTGAACCCATTCTCGCTGGAAATACCCTGCACAGCTTGCCACATACATTAAATACACTCAACAATCTTCATCACAAACGCTCGCCAAGCGGAGATTCATCGGCTAGTCATGGTAATTTTATCGAGTTTTATTTTTTAGCTTTTTTTGCCCCGACGCTTTTGCCAGTTTTTTACGTGTTTATTTTGACTGTGGATCATTGCAGGCGTAGATAAATCAAACACCTCAACTCTACAGAGGCCTAGAAATCCTCCTCCACCGGCTCCATCAGTTCCCAGCTCCTCGAGGCTCAGTAACGGTCGTAGCAGCGAGTCTCTGAGCTCCATGTGTTCTGAACATGGATTAGGTAATCCCCTTCCTCCTCCACGAAAGGTAAGCACTCGTTTAATAAGTTGTCACTTCTTTAATGTCCATTGGAAAATAGTTTACATCTGCGACACTGTACGGTGGTGGACATCTTTTTTTTCTTATTTTTCCTGAAAACATAACCTTATATTAATGAATTAACCATTGAAATCATGTATAGCACTTGTGTGAAAGATTTTGATCTCTTTTTTTAGAGAAAAACTCATGTGTGTCATGCTTGAGCACTTTTAACACCTCATACTAATCAAATTATTATGAAATACCATCATTCATTCGAGAAATCATGGAATTCTAGTCTAAAGAAAAAATTTTTTTTATTTTAATTTATTGGTACTATTGAGCAATGGAAGCTGTTTTCAATCGCAAATTGGCGTTAAATCGCGAGAGCATGTTTCTTTTATTATGGTTTGTCACATTAACCATTGTTGGTACAGCGAAGGGACCGGTCAACACTTGAGAGCTACGCTGAGGAGCCCCCATCTTTGCTTCCCAATTTGAATCTGGTAAACATTTTGCATGGCACCCCTATCGCATGTTTCATTTATGCATTGTATCACCAATTTCAATCATTCACTCATCTGTCAAATTTTTTTTTTATCAATTAAACAATAAAAAACATCATGAAAAATATAAATCACGACGTCATGCTAAAAAATTCAAATATCTGCGATTAATTTGAATAACATGTGAAGTTTGGAATAATCAAAATGGAGATTTTTTGAGTTTTACATGAAAAAAAAAAAAACAAAGCAAAATTTTTTTAATTATTAAAAGGGTTTTTCTTTCATTTATTGCTTCAAATTTGAAATAAAACACCGAATAAAATCGCAGTCTTGTAAGTCAACTGAATTATTTCGTTTTTTTTTTTTTTTTGCCGATGAGTGATCTGACGATTAATTCGCATGGATATTTATTTGTAAGTGGTTTAAATGATTATGATAGTGATGTTAAATCGATGATTAATTTTGTTTAGCCAACAACACTCAATACAAATGGATTGCGTCGATGTCGTGCTTTATACGACTGCAAGGCCGACAACGTGGATGAGCTGTCATTTCGTGAGGGTGAAGTGATAATAGTCATAAATGAACAAACAGACGACGATAATTGGATGGAAGGCGCCTTGGAACGTGCGCCAGAGCGCCGTGGAATGTTTCCAATAAGTTTTGTACATATGTTGCATGAATAACATTCGGTTAGTCTCAATTCCTTGGCGACTATCGTTAATTCTACGAGTAATTTTAGCATTGCAAGCCTGAAACAATCTAATTGGCCACGCGACGATGACAATTAGCAATGTGTAAGATCACTTAACATCACTAAATCATAACTGTTTCAATTGTTTTTTGATTGCAAAATAAGCTTAAAATTTCTCTAATCATTCAATTTTTATTTTTCAATTTTACTTTTAACTTAATTATATAGTATACAGTTGAAGCGCTAAATGTGATATTTACTGACAGAACTGTTATAGATTTTAGACTACATAGCCATGTTTAAAAATATATGTCACAGCAATATTTTAATTGATTTATACATTTACTAGCATGAAAAAAGAAAAAAAAATCAATATTTTTGAATGACAAGTTGAAAGGACACGTTGGATTTTATTAAATTGGATGAAAAAGGGTAAAAAAATTTGTAGGACATAGCTAAAAAGCTTATGTACGATGAAATTAAGGAAAAAAATCTATATTTATTCGATAGGCACTTGTGAAATTAAAATTTATCTATTGCATGACACGATAAGTATTACTTAAACTTGCAAAAAAACACTGCAAAGATATTTTTTTTTTAATGCCATAAAAATGTCTAGTTGTAGATAGTCATGATTATGATGATGATGATAAATTGAGCAGCACTATTTGAATTTAGTCATTAGAAAAAAAATCACTTAATATATATATTATAACGTGAGATGATTTATTGATAAAGTGTATAGATGGTAAAATGAGATTATGAAAGGGTTTAAAAATGCTTGATGAATGCATGAGACCAAAGACAGATATATATTATTTATATAAATACATGTGGAGATAACTGATAAAAGTACTTTGAAGTCGATTTTTTTTGCTGGGTTTTTTGTAAATATATTAGGGAGTGTATATATTTTTTTGTTTTCTTCGATATGATAATGAAAATTTTAGAAAACCGCATTATCTAAAAAAAAAAACCGAGATTAACAGTAGATTATTATAAAATGACAGAATTGTCAACTGTTGTCGTACTGACAAATTTGGTCTCCATACTTGTCTTGATTATAAAATAAAACTAAGTGAATAATTAGAATTATGTGCATAGATAATGTATGAAAATTAATATATTCGATCTTTGTAAATGTATAAAATAATATTAATTATTTAATTCATCAAGAAAATGATATTACAATTAAATACCCAATGTGAAACCAATAAAGTCAGATAATTACTTGTGTAGATTTTATTTATATTATTAATTATATTATTTAAGGATTGTATTTGTATTCCAAAAAAATCATTCATTTATATGTGTATTGTGGTGTATCAATAAGTGAATATTTCATTGTTAAAGCACAAATTTTTTTTTTTTTCGATGAAAATAACACCGAATTGAAATAAATATCGTTTAGCAGACACTTTTTCAAGGCATAATCAATCCCTAGATTTTTTTTTTATTTATTAAACTATTTGCCTCAATTTGTAAAATAATAAACAATTTGTTGATGAAAATTTGAATGTAATTCGTCACGTGATTTACAGAGGGATGCTGTTCTTTTCCGGCGTACTCAGGTTAACCAACCTCGTGAAGATAAATCCAGTGCGCCCACACACAAAATTTTCGATAAGATATCCTACAAAAAAATTACTCGTGCAATGGTAAATATTTCAAATTAATCACTAAAGTCATATATTCGACTAAGTCAAAATGATTTTTATATTAATTTTCTGATTTTTTAAGTATATGGCATGACTATTTATCTGCTTACATGGTATTTCTGTCGGTCTTTTAGTCACGCGTATAGGTTATGTTTGTTAAAATCATGCTTTTCGTTCTTTTACCAAGCTAATATTGTACAAAAAATTTATAAATATATTTTTATTCTATTTAATTATCGTCCAAGTATATAATGGAATTGTTTAAGATTGAATTAATTTTAATTACAACCGATTTTAGCATGCTTATTCGTATTGATAGAGCAGCAAGACGATGAAACAGTGTAAGTAATTTTGTTTAACACAGTTTCAGAATTTATCTACGTGCAAAGTCAACCTGGCAAGGCTTGCTAGAACCAGAGAATGTCAACGAATATATTTTCCCCTCGGGGAAAAATTTTTCATCCAAATACCGCCAAAATTGCCGTCTCACTATGTCAACAACCCTCCAACTAGACTCTACTCAAATCAGGCTCGGAGACCAAATTTCTTCACTCAATTTGTCGACAATATCAAGCAGGAAATTCAGAAAAACAAGGAAATGAAGGAGTCATTGAAAAAATTCCGAGAGGAAGCTGAAAAATTGGAGCAATCCGATGCTCTAAAATCCGCCAGGCAAAAATTTCATACTGTCGAATCTGAGGCAAACAAAGGATCCGAAGTATTGAAAGAAAAATTGGATGTATTGAAGGAAAAGGTGCAGGAAGTCATGGATGAAGCTAGTAAAACAGAATTGGGTAAAAAGGCTGGACAATTGAGCGAGGAAATTTCAAAAACAGCCAAGGGCGCAGCTGAGACGATATCGGAGAAAAGCCAGGCAATTGGCAAAAGCAGTGCTTTTCAGGCTATTTCACACACTGCCGACGTCGTCCGTAAGGAATTGGACAATCATGGTATTCAAGGACGTGTCTATGTGCCGCTGCAGAAGCTGAGGAAACGAAAAGAAATCTTGGAGATGGATGAAAAAATTGTTGAGGCAAACACAGAAGCCACTGGCGTTGAATTGCACAAAGATTCCAAGTTTTATGAATCTTGGCAAAATTTTAAAGTAAGTTTTTTTGTGGAAAAACTAAGTTGGAATTGTAAATAATATGACTTAATTGATTTTCAGGACAACAATGCATATGTAAATAAAGTTTTAGATTGGAAAATTAAATACGACGAGTCGGACAATCCGGTAATTCGAGCATCTCGACTGCTCACAGACAAAGTCACCGATATTATGGGTGGATTATTCCAAAAAACTGAGCTGTCAGAAACTCTGACAGAAATTTGTAAACTCGATCCATCATTTGACAGGGTACAATTTTTGCGAGACTGCGAAATTGACATTATACCAAATATTTTAGAGGCCATGGTGCGAGGTGATTTGGAAATCTTAAAAGATTGGTGTCATGATGCACCGTACAATTTAATTGCTCAGCCACTGACCCAGGCCCAAAAATTAGGTCTAAAATTAGACAATAAAATTCTAGGTAAATATTTTTAAATTTGTTGACTTTAAATAATATATGATTACTCACAGAATTTTTTTCTTGCAGACATCGACAATGTGGATCTCGTGATGGGAAAGGTGATGGAACAAGGCCCAGTGCTCGTCATTAGTTTTACCTCCCAACAAATCATGTGCGTTCGGGATTCAACAAATAAAATTGTTGAAGGCGATCCCGGCAAAGTAATGCGTGTGAATTATGTATGGGTTTTATGTCGTGATCCGAGTGAATTAAACCCTAAATCGGCTTGGCGACTACTCGAATTGAGTGCGAGTAGTAGCGAGCAATTTGTATAATTTGCCGAGTATGAAAAAATTTTGTAAATAGTCTATAATACAGGTTATTCGTTTTTAACTTGATTTTATTTCTCGATATAATTTACTTATTAAATTAAAGACATTTTGTAACATTATCTCCTTGATATATTAATTAATACTTACGGTTTTATTATTTAAAAGTTTTTTCATTCATAAAAATTAACCAGAGAGAGACGACAGCTCCATTCCTGCAGACAAGAAGTAAATTTTTCTTTTATAAAAACAGTTTTTCATAAATAAATCAAACATTCAGGTAAAAAAATATACACAGTGATATCAGGAATAATAAAGAGAAATTATATCAAATGTTCAAAAAAAAATGTTTAAAAACACACACGTCTAGTAGACTGTTTGAAACGTTCTGCGTATTAGAGCAACTGCGCATGTGCCAACTGAACTCTCTCGGAAGTAAACGAGAGAGAGAGAGAGAGAGAGAGAGTGGGGAGGATTGTTCAGTTTGTCGGAGCTTTCGGAATATTAGATTGCGAGAACTCCGGGATTTCGACTCGGCACTCGAGACGAGTTTGAACTTGGTGTGGAACTTGGAGAGGTTGATGCGGCCGTTGGAGTCGAGCTGATTTGCGTGCAGTGTGAGAGTACAGCATTGCCGCGCGCGTCCATTACACGACGACACAATGGCCGAGGAAAAAGTGGCGGACAACGCTCTGGTGTTTCGTGCAGCAATATCCAATATCTTCAAGAGCATCGCGGAGTCAGTGAGGTAAGACGATTTTTTGCATTCGCCTCGCGTCACCTTCATTTTCGTTTGGATATACAACGCGTCGGTCACTGCGGGACAGAAACGATAGTGTCACTCGATGTCATTGGCCTCCGTGGCTCGCATACTAATGCGCCCATGAGGTTTATGCCTGTGTCGTTCACGTGGCCGGCAATTCTCGTCTTCAATATACCCAGCAATACCTGTGTATCATCTTTTCAATCGCATCATAACTATCATTTATTATTACAGCCATGATTTTTCGCGGTGCGTCGTATTTTCGTGATTCACGCCTGAACGCACTCGTTTTTTTCCGCTCGCTTGCCGCCGGGCCAGGCCCCATTGTCCGTCGATCTCAAAGGGACACGCGAACCTTTGCTTCGCCATCTCCCCAGTCTTTTCACTACCTTTGGGACAAAGGATCCAGTTGCCAGAGAGAGAAAACATGTATACAGCATCAGGCAAGACAGCATATTTCATGTTGAGCAACGGACAAAATTTTTCGGCATCTGCCGAGCACACAGCAGCTATACGCCGTCTACCCCGCTTATCAAACGGGTTTAAACTCAGTCCGTTACTTTGGTGACCGGAAGTCCAATATCCGTGGCGATTTTTCATCTTGCTCACGCGTGTCTTCTTCCCACGCGTCCGATTGATTTACAATAGCGTTTGTACACTAGACAAGAAAACGGTAAACTCGCGAGAGAGAGATGCCATGAAGCAGATGAGGAGAACGTGCCCGCAGTTAAGACACCAGTTGTGAAGCTCGATCAGGCCTGGACACTTGCAACCTGTAGTTTATTAAGCACATTGCACCTGTCCCGGCCTGACCGCGTGGAAACATTTCAACTTTTATCGACAAAATTATCTCAGCTGCCTCTGCTCTAAAACTTTTCTTTTTTTTTTTTAGCTAAAACGACCGTTTGGTTTGAAATACGTCGAAAAACACAACAGGCTTGCCCTTTATACACTAAGCTCCCTTCGAGACACCCGTCTTTGTTTGTCCGGAGGACAAAGAATTTGATCCCGGCGATAGTGTTACAGGACAACCAGCTCAAGGCCTTCCCCTATACAACCAACGGTTGAGCTGAAGAAAAAATTTAGGCCGGACTAACAATCGGAAAAATATCGCTGTTTTTGAATTTTTTCACTTGAATAATATTCCTATCAGATGAATTTAGATTTTATTTATCCATCTGCTCGTCATATCTGAAAATTTATATTGTCTTCGTTGAAACTTGAGAAAATGATTTGTATAAACATATTGATATCATGCCAACGAACTAACGGCATTTTGATAAATTTATGTATCGAATTACTCTCGTATCAGCTTGATAATTTAATGTGTATAATTTGTTTTTTTGTCAAGTGAAGAAGAGTTTTTGGAGTGCCTTGATTTCCTCAAGTCCAAGCCAACGGTTATTCACAAGCTTCATGAGGCCATGACCAAGGATTTGTGCGACAGCATGAACGCCGAATTGGAGATTATACTGGCAGAAACTAATTTATCTGATGGATTGGGCACAGTTCGTAGACTACTGCAAGAAACTCCAAGTAGTCCTGATACCGTTGCATGGTTTGTAATCTGTTATTAATAATTTTTATTAAACCCTGTAAATAATTTGAAAAATTTTTTCTGTTTCTCAGGCGACCTCCCGGCCAAGTGCTTCAACATATGAGAACTCCTGATGCGAAAAAAATTATCTCAGAGTGTGAGAGGCTGCAAAAACATGTAGACGAGCTGGAGAGTGAAAATAATTTGCTGATGGAGCAAGTAAAAGCCACAAGAACTGCGGTAGAACGGACAGAGGCTATGGTGAACCACGCAACCAAATCTGCCTCTGTCTCCCTCACACAAATGAACAAATCCGCCGCGTCTATGGAGAAATATTTAGAAATTCCCAATCAAGAATAAATTATTTGTACATTTAGGTATTTATTTTACGGAAAAAAACCAAATTTAATTCGTTATATGAGATTTTTATGTAATTATAATTGACAGTTTATCGATGTAAATTTTCTTTTTTTATTTTTATACTAGATAATTCAGTGTTGATTCTCCAGCGAACTTTGTCGACATCTTTTGATATTTTCTGCAGTTTCTCGACAATCAACGTATCCTCCATCTTGCAACGAGAGAGAGAGAGAGGAAAAAGGAAGGTAAGCTAATGAAAAACATATGCTTAGCAGTAAATTACCTCATCAAGGCCGGAATTTAGTTGGATCATAGAGTTTCTCAAAGTCCGGATTTTTTCTTGAATTATTGAAACACCGCTGTCTGTTTGATTTTTCAATGGCAACGATGACATCATTAAATACGTTCGTCTTATCTCCTTCATTTGCTCGCGATATCTTTCATCTTTTTTTTTGTAGCATTCAATGATAAAATGAGCTTTACTCTGCAGTGTTTTTATTTCATCAATGGATTTCTCTGTATTCAGGCGTTTTTGTCCATTTTTTTCGATTATCAACTTGCAGTCAATTATTTCTTTTGTCATTATCTGAATAGCCAGGTGAAATTCATCATCTGTTTTGGGCATTTCCATTTTTTTAATTACTTTTTTTTTTTACAACAATTTTCATTTATTTTTCTGAAAATGGCGTCGACCTAGTTTTCAACTGCTATCCCGCCCAAGTAAAGCACAAATTCTCATTATCATTGGTTTTCACCAGACAGCTCCGAAATTCCTAAAAACAACCAACAGATGGCGTGAAGTTGTTGATTAAAAGCATTTTTATGCATCAAATTGCTGAGGATAACAAAAATTTTTATATTTTAGGTAAACATTTATAGGATATTTTATTTTGAGTACTTTTAAAAGGGTTTTAATTATAAATGTCACTAATTAATGATTTTATTGATTAGTTGAATATCTTGAAATTTTTTTTAATAGAAAAGATTAAGAATTTTATTATTTATTTATTTGTTTATTTAAAGGTTAGGGTATAATAATTGATGTGGTAAAAAATTCAAATTTTTCCCGCACACAAAATGGCACACAAAATGGCGCGCGCCATTGGTCCCTGGCGGACCAATCTCGCGCTCGAACGACTTTAGTGTTTCAAAACCAACGGTAGATGTCTCTGGCCGGCCGGTACATACGCAGTCGCTTACGCATTTTGTGGTTCGCCATTGCGCTCTGATTATCGTCGAGATTTAGTGTTTTTGTGAGTGACAATTGACCGAGAATCAACAACCATCATCGTCAACGAAACGATCAAGGTAAGCAACCAACTTATAAACTATTATTCCACGAATAATTGATTAGTTTTTGATGGGGAGCGTCGGAATTTTGTGGCTAAACGCCATGGATGCGTTGATGTTTGGGGGTTAGTTGTCGCTCATGCTTGACCAGCCCTCTTTTGTACGCGTGGTAAAGTCGCCAATTCAATGTCGTTTTTCTCCCTCGCAAGCTTGTGTTTAGTCCTTTTTCCACTGTCCACGGAAATAATTGAGCATTATCGCGAGATTTCGTGTGACAAACGACGGCGGCCTTGAATGAAATCAATGGCTCATGACCTGGAGAAAAATGCTATGCAGCGTATCCATAAAATAGCCAGCCATCGCTGGATAAAACTCTCTCTCTCTCTCTCTCTCGCTCTTATCATAACGTCTTTGCGTGGAGACGCGTGGAATGAACGACACTGATGTCGCTCATCGCTTTATCGAACCGATTATAACTCGCTTTTTCCCCATGATGCAATACCCATTAGGACAACGTCACTGCGAGACCCTCCACCACCGGAAAATCATTATACAGACGAGTTTACACATGCATCTGAACACATGAACAGCGACAATCATCAGATAAGATTGTTTTATCAGCTGTCTCTTAATCGTTGTGTTATATTCTCATTGTTCTGGAATACGATTAAATGCCGTTTAAGCATTTAGTGTGTGAGAAAATAATTTTTTTTTCTTACGTGAA
This sequence comes from Macrocentrus cingulum, assembly GCA_002156465.1. Taxonomy (NCBI): domain Eukaryota; kingdom Metazoa; phylum Arthropoda; class Insecta; order Hymenoptera; family Braconidae; genus Macrocentrus; species Macrocentrus cingulum. Next base: position 7,215 of record MVJL01007360.1, on the reverse strand, counting down.
ACTTTTATCGATACCTATACTTGTTAGTATAATTCTTTGAGAGTGTAAAAATTACTTATAGCTACTGTTTGTCGTGGATTTGTCAAGAAAACTCGTAGATTAATCAACGGGTAAACATAACGTTGCAGTGAGTTTAATGATAGTTGTTGAAAAGTTACAGTCTAACGCGTGTAGATTACTCCGACAAAACTCGGCTTTCAGTATAATTTCATGATTTATCAAGTTTTAGCTGATGTTAGTAAAATTTGTGTAATATATCTTGCTTCTTAATTCTTAAATTAAATTACGACAAGAAATTTAATTTAAAATTTCAGAGGAAAATTAGATTGTTTTTTGACGTTAAGAAAACTTTTTCTTAAATTTCTTAAAAACTTTGACATTGAATCTGTTTTTTGAGTTTTTGAAGAGGGCTGATATATTTTTGACAAGTTTCTTGATTGCTTTTAATTGATATTTTTCTCCACGAAATTGTGCTCATCACCGTGATGATGATGCTCTTGGGGTAATATTGTTCGACCGATTATCCAAGTTATACTCACGATGTACTCTACTATTACCCTCTCTATTCCCCACCCTTTCGATGGATTTCTGCGTGTGTGCCACTGTATTGCCGACATCTTTGTAATGGAAAGCGTCGCGACGGCACAACAAAGCGTTGCCGCGACAACACGTCCTGGTTGCCATCACAAAACTTTGAACTTGTGCGATTACAAACGTTATAACGTTCAGCGCCCACGCGCCTAACTTCCAATGTACCATTAGGAGCACATATTGCAGTGTGCTCATATGTCAATTTTCATTTTTTGTATTAATTTTTTTGTTTTCCATCTGTTTTTTCACTCTTTATTAATTTAATTCAATATTAATCAATTTTTTCCGGGAAATTAGGAAAAGGATTTTCACAAAAAATGACTGTCAAGTTTTGAAAATGTATTTTGTTTAATGATTAAAAAATAATTTCAAAGTATTTTAAATAATTCAAACGATTTAAAAAAAATTAAATTAAATTTTTTAATGATGGAAAATTTTTCGATTTTACGTTTTTTTTTTTTTTTTTTTTTATGAAATTGAGGCTTTTAGCTCAAAATTTCGGCCGATCAAGGGGGTAGAATAGGGCTAGAGGGTGTGTTAATATTTAATTAAATTGGTCAAAAGTTTATATTTGAGTATTTATATGTTTTTCATGTATTTTTTTTACTTTTATCAAAAGTAAAAACATAAAAAATGATTTTAAACGTGAAAAAAGTCAACTTTTTTAACAATATTAACATCGATATTGTGTTCTAGATTCATTTAAATCGATATTTACTGCGTGAACGAACTTTTAAAAAAATCCCTGACCCATATAAACGAGTTGAGAAAATTTTCCCGCATTTTTTTAAGGTCGTACTGACTTGAGGGTCGATTAATAAGAAATCAATAAAAATTTGTATTTCAGTTCCAAATTATGCCTTTGATTAATCAGTGAAATTTGGATTGGCTCCTATAGCACTGTCTGAATTGACGCAATTTTAATTAAAAATAAAAATACTTCTACTGACCACAATTTAATAATAATTTAATTTTGAATTTTTAATAATTGCAGAAAATTTCGTCGTTAAAAATTTTTTTTTTTTTGATTAACAATACTCAAATGAATACTCAAATCTATATTGAAATATTTTAATCATAAAATTTAATACATTTTCTTGATTTATAAAAATATCTGTAAAAATTTTGAATTTTCTTTAGTTGGCACGGCCAATGCTGTCACACGACACAAAACTTATTAACCACGATCTTTGGATTTATTTATTTTTTCAATTTAAAATTGAGCAGAAGGGTTTTATTTATTTTACAGGTTTTCTACTGTATTGAGTCGAATAAAATTTTTTTTTTTTTTGGTCTGTTTACCGCGATTTGTCGGTCGCTAAGGGAAATAATTGTTGGTTGGGTGTACATGGACCAGTTGAATTCATGTCAACAGCACACATAGACGATTGAGCACGTGGATATGCCGTTGTAATACATCAGATAGCCTTTTTTGTTGTTTTGAATTGCGGTGACAGAACGCGCGTGCAATCACAATTTAGTCTTCTCTCAAGAATTATATATATATATTTTTTTATATATACACAGAAAGGCGAATAAAACTCGTGATCAAGTGTTAAAGAGGGGATTTCAAGTAAGCACAAGGTCACCATGAGAAAATATTATTGCACAAGGCAATTGCCCATACAGCTGTGGTCCCCATTTTTTTTTTTGCCTCTGCTTCATTCCACAGTTGGGAAGCTGCTTTGCCTTTTTCCCTCACTTAAACCACATTCTTTATCTCTTTCTTCATCTTGCATTTGAATTTTCCCGCCTTGTGTCGTCCTTGATTCATGCCTGCGTTGCTCGCGGTCATGTTTATTCCAGGAATGCAGCTCGTGTGAGCGTTACTTGTTTGTACATGGTGTGATGTAGAGAAGCAAGTTGCATCGTTGTCGTTCACCTGTTTCAAAATTCATCAGATGACTATTTTTTTGTTCGACGCAAATTAACGCATTTTTGCGGCCGGGAATATGTCAATTTTATTTCTCCACAAGGAGGATAGTTAGTGACCTAAAAAATAAAAAAAAAAAATAAGTTTTTTAGTACACGAAAAAATCGAGTTTATGGATAAAAAAATTTCGAGATTTCTGTCTATAATTAGGTCATGAGTGATATTTATTTTATTGTTTTACTTTTGTTAATGGATAAATAATTTTTTTAATCAATTTATCAACTGTTATTTGAGGTTTTTGTTACATTTTAAATCGTGGAGGAATTTATTTTCTTATATGAATAATTTCTAGAACGTCTTTAAGTGGTTAGTAGTGTCTTTTGTTGACGTAATCGTTAGTGTCTCTATACAATCATTGATCTCCAAGTCATTTCGGTCAAGTATGATGATTAATTCGTCATAAACATTTATAAAATATTGTGTTGGTTGATGATAAATGAAAAATTTATCATAAATATCTGTTAGAAATATTTATTAGTAAGATTTTAATATTAAAAACATTTTTTTTTTGTGTAATTCAATTATGCAAAAATTTAATTTATTAAAAAAGTCATAAATTTATTTATATCAGTCATAGATCTGTACGATGATGAAGAAATATTTATTAATGGTTTGATGATTAATAAATTGTTGTTTTCATTAGAGGAGAGAGGCAATTCTAATAGTTAGCACGAAGTCGATGCAAATTCCTCGTGCAATTTAATGATATTATACTTGATCCACAAGTTATCTCTTTGAAACTATCTGAATATTTTAAATGTGCATCTTTAATGGGGTTTTTTTTTTTTTTTGTTCTATTTGGATTTTAATTCAATTGTTGGTATAGTTGAAAAAGGGTAATTTTGTTAATTTAGTTGGTTTATTGGTGCACACGAAATTAGATTGATTGAATGCGTTGAGTGGCAATACAATCAAGTTTAAAATAAAGCGGAAGTAAAGGCGGTGGCCCGAAATCAACGACCACCTGTAAATAATTCGCAGAGGAGCCAGCTTTAGGGGTTAGAATTCCAATTGGTACACGCGATCTTGGCACATTGACCACACTTACACATACACGTCAATTGATTTCTTGCGCTTTTTTAATGCTCGTTTTTCTATGTCAAATATATAACATTGCCGACAGAAAAAAATTCCAATAATTCAACGAATTTCCGGTATATAAAATCAACTTCTATCGGTAATATTCACTATTTTGTCGGTAAAATAGACTCAAAATGGAAAAAAATAATTAAATTAAATACGGAAAAAATGGAATTTTCGATAGTTTTACTTTACCAAGTTGGTTTTTTTTTTTTTCAGGATATATATTTTTGAATTAAATAATAGTGAAAAATGAGTTAAAAATTTAATTTTTAAAGTGTAATATATTTTTTTATCTTTATAAATAGAAAAATTGACTTTTTTAAAATTTCGATTCTCAAATTTGAGACTTTTAATAATTGAATAATAAAAAAATTAACTTTTCTAAAATTTTATTTTTCAATGTTGAAAGTTTTACCTTGCAAAGTTGGAAAATTTTTTTTCAAATAGATACTTAAATATTTTTTAAATTATATAACTGTCTTTTAAAAATCGACTTTTTAAAGTTAAAACAAATTTTGAAATATTTTTCTTTAAAAATAATGGAAAAATGGAGTTTTTTTTTTTTTTGAAATTTCAACCCTTCACACCTCAAATTTGAAAAATATAATTTTTTTTAATTGAATAATGATAATTAAGAAAAAAAAAAAACTTTTTTCTAACCGTTTACTTTCCAAAGTCTTATTTAGAAATATATAGTTAAAAAATAAAATAACGGAAAAAATGTGGATTTGTGACAGGATAATTACAAGTAGAGTATGTGTCTGTAGTCTAGAATTACTTTTATTACTATAACCGACAAAATTTGCGAGGGTATATGACGATATAAACGGGTGGGAGCTGAAAGGGGTGGTAGTGGTGCTTTTTCCTCCCTGCCTGAGGGAAATATAATGAGAGCCTATACTATATACCCTATAGCAAAGTATATAAGATAGATCCGCGGTTGAATTATTGAGGATGGCGTGCGCGCGGCATCAAGAGAGGCTCGAATACTCTCCCTACATATATCCATGTGGGTGGTACATACATTGGATAGAAGAGAATAAAAGCTACCGGCGAGTATAGGGGTGTCGCATCGGCGACAGCTCGACCCGACTGTAGCGCCACAACGTCTGCTATTTTCGAATATGTCTCTCTCTCGCGCGTTCTCTTCCCCCGAGTCGGCAATTTACCGCGCGAGATGTTTAAAACTTTTTCTCATCACTATATACTCCTCAAACTTTTTTTCTCTCTTGTCTTTTGCGAATATTTTATTTCTTAATTAACCCCTGTCGTATTTTTCAATCGTCTATGACGCAGTTTATTCAGTTTGCCATTTGAATTTAGATTTGACATAAAAAAAGTTGAAATTGTGTGACAAGGCCGGTGGTATAACACTCATCAAATTACAATTACAATTGATTTCTCTTTTTTTACTTCTATAGTTTAAAATTGCTACAATTTTCTCTTTTTTTTTTTAATGTTTGTTCTAATTAAAATTGAATCCGCCATTTGAGCCCCGAGAAAGTTTGTCAAAATGGTTGATAAAGACAAATGTATTGTTGGAGCGTTTTTTTTTTTCTCTCTTTGTGGTGTCAACGACAATTTACTCTTTTGTTTTTTAACGGGATTATATGTGTACTGGTAAGGTATTTTTTTGGAAACGAAATGAAAATAAAATTTAAGCGAATAGAAAAGACTCTGATAGAGGTTAGGTTGTGAGTGTACGGCGTACTTTAGACTCCGTTTAGCCATTAAATATTCTTGGACAGATGCGCCGTCCCCACGCTAGTTTAATATTCTCTCGCGGGGCGGCGTGGTGGCCTCTTGTCTCTTTTCTCCCCCTCGTGTTTTTCGCTCTTACTGCACCACCATTTATATCTATGTACTTCTTAGCTTTCCCTGATAACTGCGATGCACAGCGAGCAGTTATACGCGCGTCCTTCTTCCACATATCGTTTGTGCGCAACGTAATTATAGGGAAAAACCACCCCTCAATGCAAAAGTTTTCAGCCCTCCACAACTGGCGCTCGCTTTATTTCTTGTTCTTCATGCAAGTACCTATATACATGGATGTATTTTCGCATGCAGTGACAGGGGGCGGCTCTTGACAGTCTCGCCGTCAGTCACAAGACGCGCGCGACTGCCATTTAATTTAAACAATTTTATAAAATATAAAAATACTGAGAATCGAATTTTTTGTTGATGAATTCCGATGATTTTTTGGGGCTTTTTTCTGGTCTTGTCTCGGTCAAAGGGACTCTAGTGCGACGTAAAACTGGCCACGAAGCATTAATTATGCAGATAACGGCGACGATCGATGCAGGGTCGAACGTATCCCCAGGTGAAATATTGATGAGCAACCCCTTGCGATTTCTCTCTAGGTCTAGTAGGTATATACCACCAATTAAATGCAATTTTTCTTCAATTTTTTTTTTTTCTAAAATTATTAAATTCTTGGAATTTTTGTTTCTTGCATATGTGTACGTGAATTTTATTTGAGAATACGCGAAAAATGTGTATACACGGTTGTTGACTTTTTTTGAATGGACGCACGCCGCGCGGCATGAGCCGGTTTCCCTGATGGAAAAAAAATCGAGAGATGCCGCGCGCGCGGCCATGAGGGTGTTGCGCTCCTGCTGATGCAGCAGGAGGAGGAGGAGGAGGAGGAAGAAGAAGAACTGCGAAGATATTACATGCGTCCGGGCGACGTGCCATGGAGAATCGGTGAAGAAGTGAAAGGAACATCAGAGGAATCTTCTCACGAGGGCGTCCATCCTTTCTCTGGTATTTCCGTTCATTCACCCTTTCCGCCCGCAAACAATTGCTTTTCCTTTCTTCGTCATTTATACTCATTTGTTTGTGGTTTTTAAAATTTATGTTTTTCTAATTTTCAAACATAATTTTGGTATTTTATCACGTTTTTTGCTTCTAGGGAATAAACTGTCGTTATTTTTGGTATTTCTTCCTATTTTGAATTTTGAAATATTAATTTCGATTCTTCTTATCATCAAATAAACTTTTAAAAGTGATACAATTTTTGAATTTTAGAGTAATTTTCAGACTTTGAAATTTTTTTCAAGGCTTTTATATTTCAAATATTTTTTCCAAATTAAAAAAACGGAGGAGGAGGGGGGTAAATTTTACGCAATTGTTGATAGTTAGGAAAACTAAAAAATCAAATTTTTAAACTAATGAAAGTAAAATGGCGTCGGGTGACTATTTGAAAAAATTTTAATTCAACAAAAATATTCAAGAAAATTTTTTTTTTTATCGTGAATTGATCTCTCATATTGTTTCTAAATGCTACATTTGTACACCTAAGAGTCTAATTTTGGAAAGAAAAATTTATATTAAATGTTTGATTGAATTAAAATTTTTTTTTCATCAAGATATTTAGAAAGACCATTTTTTATTATTAATTTTGAATTAAATTCGAATTAAATTTGAAATTTTTTATACGAAAAAAAATATATATATACATATGAAAAATTTGTTTGAATTTTCAAAAAGTGAAAAATGAAATTTTTGAAATTAAAAACTTGATATTACATCAAAAAAATACTTAACAAAATTTTCTTGCAATTTATCTAAATAATTTCTCTACGGAAAATTTTGAAATTTCCTCAAGA
>MVJL01007355.1:0-22241 GCA_002156465.1 Macrocentrus cingulum | reverse complement strand
CTGTGACTCTACTCTCATTTTTCCGCAAATATCAGTGTGAACAATCTCCAGAAAGTCCTTGCTTATCAATTCTCGTTGGTTGAATGGCAGCGCAGAGAGTTTTCCAACAAAACAAGTCTTACAATTCTTGATATTCTCCTCCAAATCATCAGAGAAACTCACTCCAGTACTTTTGAGCAATAATTTCAAATCTCTCAAATTTAAATGACCCAATCTCTTGTGCCACAAATCCAGGGTAAAGTCAGGCTCAGCCCTCATGGTGGTTTCCACACTTGAGGCTTCCTTAATAAAATATAAATCACCTTTTCTCACGGCTATCATGCTTAATTTCCCATCCTTGTCTCGCACTTCGGCTTTATCTTGAGAGAATAATATTTTATTTCCGTGATCTGTGATTTTAGAGACAGATAACAGGTTCGTCCGCAGCTCAGGGACGTACAACGTATTTTGTAGTTTAACTGGCTTGATAATATCCTGATTTGAAAGGGTCAGAGTCACACTGCCTTCAGCCTGGATAGCTGTGAATGTGTTACTTGCCAAATTCAAGCTCTTTGCACGTGATGGATTTAAAATATCGAATTTACTCTCACTCTTGCACAAATGAGACGTACATCCACTATCTAAACACTATTCTTCCGTCCTTGAGTCCTTGGCAAGCTGCATACCACTCTCAGAATCCTCCAATCCTGCGCACCAGCAATCAACGAGTCCAGCGTTCTACTTACTATCATTTTTTATGTCTTCAAGTTTACTCCTGCACTTGGATGCCTTGTGACCAAGCTTTTGACATCGAAAACATTTTATTTGATTCTTTGTAGAGTCGCTCGTCACTTTTTCTTCGCTCTGTTGCTGTCCTTGCGTGAATTTATTGAACGATTTCTTCGCCAACAAAGCTCCTGAGACATTCTCATCCGAGTTTGGTCTTCTCGAATTGCTCTCGTCCATAATTTTAATTTTCAATGACTCAGGACCTGACAACTGGTCACGCGACTCAATCGCACACCGAAAATTTTCAAAACTCGATGGCAGACTGTAGAGCAACATAATTGCCAACATATCGTCAGGTATGATGAGATCTATAGCAGTCAATTTATCTACAGCATCAAAGAATTTTCCCAGGTGATCTCTTGCATCTTCACCTTCACTCATTCTTTGTAAATGCAATTGTTTTAGTAGTGTAGCTTTTCTCGCAGGCGCTTTGGATGGAAAAATCGTCTCCAATTGTACCCAGACATCACGAGATGTCTCGCATCCTTTGACTTGCTTGAGCTCTGCTGGGCTAATGCGCAGAATCAGGTCTGCTTTCGCCTTCTGATCTGCATTTTTCCACTCGGTAAACTCTGGTGGAGCAGCTCCTCCTGGTGCAGGTCCTGCTGGCTTCGCCTTATCTCCGCTCACATAGCCCCACAGCTCATTTTTTATCAATAAAGCCTCTACTTGCATACACCACGTATCATAATTTTCTTTACTGAGAGTCTCAATTCGTGTTGAATTGACTGATGTCGCCATTATTTTGACAGCTTGCAAAATTTTTCCGACAGCAATCTCAATTCACCAATTAATTCTCACTGTCCGATTAATATACTTGGTATTCTGGGCCCATAACCTGTTAGAGTAATTTCCAGGGAATACCAGAGGATGGATGAACGATATAAACAGTTTATTAATTTATTAATTAACAGGACAATAAGAGAAACACGTCTACTCTCAAAGAGATTCGGGTTAGGAGTGAAGGCTGTGAAAAAGACAAAAGATTACTAAACAAATTTCACGCTAAAACATACACACATCGATTGTATAAATGAATCAATTAATTTTAACATGTATGGTATCGTACCATGCTTTAACTTATTATTACTTATGCACTAAATGTCTTTCTTGGGAATTTATTCCATTAAACTCCGTAAATATTTTTTTAATTGTAAGCTCTACTAGAGAAACCGGAACGTTTCTGCTATCGCATAAAATGAGTATTCATTCAAAGTGAATGTATTTTTTAATATTTCGATCGACTGTTCATCATTTAGAACAAATATTTTTTCAGACCATTGTTGTATAGGGCAGTAGAAAAACAATTGATTATTCAGAAGACACAATTTTTGTTCGTATTAAAAGACTTTCTAGTTTATATTTCAGCACGCTCAACTTAAATGGATCGAAAAATGGATTGTTGCAAATGAAGTTCGATTTGAATCGTACGAAACTTTATATGATTGTAACTGTTGAAGGTTTGTTTTTATGGAAAATTCCAAATGATTGAAAACAAAAATTCTTCACTCAAATAAATATGTGCTTATTGTTATTAATGTTTATAATCGTTATCAACGTATGAATTTTTCCTTGTTACACATATTCTCATTATGAAAAGACTAATTATTCAATTACTTGTAAAATCATTATAATTAAACCTGCACATAAATTATTTCAACGAAATCATCATTCAAAATATGATGTGGATATGTCGAATCAAATTATTTCACATTTGGATTGATACAAATCATCCCCAAAACAGGCAGAGTATCTAATAGAAGTGAAGAAAAAAAATTTTTATCCAACTAAAAATCATTCAATATATATAAATTAAAAAATGAGTCGACCATGCTGAAGTATTAAATAAAAGAAAACTCACTCAATATTTTCATTTGTATAAGTTAACTCAACATATATTCATTTCGGTGAAACACGAAAAAAGTATATTTATACCTAGTCATATTAAAAATAATGATTAACATAATTGAACTTATGAATTAATAGATAAAATAATTGAAGTTTTGGGGCAGGGACATATAAATTTGATACAAATAATAGTTTTTTTTTCAACAAGTACGCATTTATTGGACAGAACACTTTAATTTATGGAGAGATGTACTTATTTATTTAATCAGCACACATATATGTTTTAATATATTATGTATTTCTGTCGTTGGATATCTTAGAATAACGCATTTGCTTTCTAGTTTAGTATTTACTTATCTGATGATAATACATTTATATTGGCGTGTAGTAATTATTTGTTCCATCAATATAATTCTATGTTTGTACTTAGTGCTTGGCTTTCTTAAAGTAAAGATATTTTTGCATTACGGTTTACATTTGTTTTAATAAAAATATAATATTTTTAATTCCTAAGCACATATGTGTTTGTATCCGATAAAACACGGGACGTGAAGCTATTAGTCTTTCAAATCATTATAAGATACATATAACCATTCTGTTGTTGGTATGACTTTGTACACTTGTAAATGCTCTACAAATTGACCAGTTCTTAATACTGATTCTGCAAAAAAAATTAGTTCTTCTCGTGTGAGAAACAGGTACTCGATTTTTCCAAACACTGGCAGTCCAAGAGATTCGTTAACAATTAAAAGCATTTTTTCTTTGTACGTCGTCCCAAATAACATTACCCATGGAGTTGAGGAATTAATATCATCCGTACCAGCATTTAACGCCGATCTAAATTTGTTATTATCATTAAGATCAGACAGTTTAACAGTATTTTTTGGATCACATATTAGTCTTTTATCAAAGCCCCGTCTTGTATTAAACCTTTATACCAATTGTAATTGCAACTTCAGAGCAATGTGTATGGAGCATTAACTCGAGACGTAATACTTTTGGCAACAGTTGTTAAGTTTTTATGTTTAGCTTCTAAACGAATCGGTGCCAAATGGTGCATAGGGCCATACATCATGAGTAAACGTGGGTAGTGTAACAAGAAATGGTGTTTAGGTTTTAACTTTTCGTTGCTAAGCTTTAAATAGAGTTCATTATGTCTAGCAATTGTTGATTCTAACTGTGCACACAATTCTACATTGACAGTAGTAGTTTTCATAATGAGACACCACATATTTCTCGATAATAAGTAGAGTCTCCAAAAATCATTCAGTTCAGGAATCAAATCGCCGACAATGAGAGCAAAATTTAGAACTATAAAAGACATTTCGGCCGCCGAAAGAACGATTTTTTTATTTTTTACCGCTGCCAAAGAAATTTCTAACTGACAATTGCACAATAGGCTATCCGTGTCATAAGATTGTAGTCGAGAATTGAATGTATCAATAGTTATTAATTTTTGATCGACGATTAGTGCATGTAAAATTAATCTCATTTCATGTCGGCAAATACCCTCATTTAAGTCATGCGTGGGGTCTAAATACACATGGCTAATTAACGAAAAATTATAAATACGATTGAACACGCATTCCTCGACAATACCATTGGTAGAATTGACGACATCGACATCATAGTTGTCTCTAGTTCGTAAAAGTGATTGCTTTTCTTTTACATCATCGTGTATTTCTTTGGTATTAGAAGTACAAACTCGACAACATTGCGACTTATTAAATGTACGAGTAAAGCCTAAAATGGTATTTAAACCAAGATTATAACCAATTATTGTCACTAGGGCAAAATACACTTTAATTTTTTTGCCAGACACGTTTATTGTGATGCCATTGCTCTGTAAATCATTTATTTGATCGATGGTTCGTGCAAAAATTAACTCATTCCTGGGGCGCAATGCCACTGGTGTGTGATCAGAGGTACGATGGATTGGGGCAACAAAAATGTTCTCGAGTTTACTTGAGTACTCAAACGATACACTAGGAATAATATAATAAACCCCGCTCATTTTGTTGACAAAATACAATACAAGGGGCAAAAAAATATCTGCCTTGGATTTTTTGGAATAAAACTCTTTTTTAATGCCTTTCCAAACATTTTCTTGTAACACAGAATTAAGCTCACCTGATGCGTAGCATTTTTCACAAAATTCGAGGATTGTATTAAACACATTGAGTAAATCAAGAAAATTTTTCAATACTAACCCCATAGGGACAATCTGTATTTTGTTTTGATAATTTGAATGGAATATTTCCATTTAACTCTGCGCTTTTTTAAACGAGAAGATACTGCGACTGCAATCGGTCGGGTAAAAAGATTTAGATCAGTCAAATATTTCAGTGCCTTATGTTCACTCTTAAAATTATCAAAAGCATTTTTCATCATTGTTATCATGGACAAAACATCATGACTATTCGAGGAAGATACGTCACCTACTTTTAATTCTAAATTAGATAGACAACAATCATAAAATTGGTTGAAAGTGTCGATAATGTTATGAACTTGTGAGCGTGGCATCGATAGGTCACCATAAAACTTGCAAACTACACGGAGGGAATTTTTAGGTAAATTTTACCCTGACTTCCAGGGTAACCGCGAGACACTGTGCACCAAATGAAAAAAATACACAAACTTCAAAGTAATTAATACCAAAACTAATGGAATTTTTATGATTTGTGTTGTGACTTTTCACTTTACGGTAGGGTAAAAATTATACATGTTTATACCAGATTCGCAATGATGTAGAATCTACCTGAGCTTGGAGTTGAAATTATCATACTGTCGGGAAAATCTTACCTCACTGAACGGTAATTTCTATCTTTTTCGAGCTCTAATTCGGATTCTGACAGAATTTACACTGGACATTGGAAAATTTTTACCCTACTCCAGTGTAGTTCCGTATAATACCGTTGAGTTCAGTCAATCAAATGGATTTCTACGTTACCATAGTGGCCACGTGATCTAATGTCTACCATGGCCACGAACTGCTGTATCCCTACTCGTGTATTTTTGCTCTCAACAATGTGCAGGCAGTCGAATGGATAGTCGACGCCATTAATTCAAAGGCAAGGAACATTTGCAGACTTTGTGAACAATTTTTAAGCGTTTTTCTATGCACTTATTCTTTGTGTACTAATTGAGTGTTATAATCGAGAGTGATCGAACGCGCATTTTATCGGTAATACCGTAATATAATAAAAACTTAGTGCTTTTGTGACTGCGGTAATTTTGTGTTACATTGGTCCTTGGTGTAAAACAAAGTTTCATTATCAAAGGAGAATATGGCGGATCGTAAGTATACGCGTACTCAGCTAAGTTTAATGCCTATCAGTATTGCATTTTGTGTTAAAAAAAGCATCAATATATGTATATTAATGGATGATGTACACTGGCAATACTTCACATGGTTCTAATGATAAATGGCGGCTGCTTTCCGCACTGCACGTGTCTACACACTAGCCACTTTAAAACTCGGTTGATACTCCCAGTTAAAGCTACATGTCGTACAAAATATTCGTAATAAGATCCGAAATACATTTATTCTAACTGATGCTCACCGAATTTCTAAGATTGAATAAAATTAGTAACAATTTGTTTTTTTCTCGAACATGCAGAAGAGTAGGGGAGTTGAGCTAGTGTTAATGTGTTTTTTATATCCTTGTCTACGAGTCTTTACAAACACTCGCGATATTTTGTAATATAATAGCTTTAAATTTATAAAGATAGTTCCCAATATGCCATTTAGTTATCAGTATTAATGCCATTCACTTTTTTTTTCCTTGAATATACAGCCGATCTAAATGTTGACAACATAAATGTTGACAATATAAAGGTTGACAATGCGCAAATGGTAAGAACTCATAATTTTATGTTTTGCAACAATTATAGAGTATATATCTGCACAAATACATATAAATATTGGTATTTCAGGAGGAGATTGTTAGGGTTTTTGCAGTTCACGTCAATAATGTGAATATTTAAAATTTTTTTATTTATTTATTTTTTTTTTATTGTTATCTCTCTTTTTAAAAATAGGATGCATATCGTTATTGCATGCACCGTGATCATCGTTGAGAGTTTTATTATATACTGTGGTGAATAATTGCTAATTACTATCATGAGTCATCAACTAGAGGATAGTAATATATTTTGAGTGAATTGTTTTGCAGAATTGGGCGAGAACGATTTGAAGAACTGGCACGGTTGATTTGTCAGTTATTTCCTGGGGAAAACACGAAAACCTACTACGAACCATTCCGAAGCTGTGGTGGAAAACGAAGTGGCCCGAAAGGTACCCTCTTTGACCATTATCATTACGCGCTAAGGGTATTGAAGAAAAGAGGGCTTTTGAAAACTTCCAGCAGACAAGCGATCAGACCAGAAGGATTGTATGAACCGAATGGTAAGTATTTTTATCGATGTTTTAAAAAAATGTAACTATAATTTTTCAATCACTCAATTTTTATAGAATTAGAGGTGGAAAAACTGGATTGGCTGAAAAACAACTTAAGTCCAACTGAAACTGTCAGTTGCAACAATTATAGAGTATATATCTGCACAAATACATATAAATATTGGTATTTCAGGAGGAGATTGTTAGGGTTTTTGCAGTTCACGTCAATAATGTGAATATTTAAAATTTTTTTATTTATTTATTTTTTTTTTATTGTTATCTCTCTTTTTAAAAATAGGATGCATATCGTTATTGCATGCACCGTGATCATCGTTGAGAGTTTTATTATATACTGTGGTGAATAATTGCTAATTACTATCATGAGTCATCAACTAGAGGATAGTAATATATTTTGAGTGAATTGTTTTGCAGAATTGGGCGAGAACGATTTGAAGAACTGGCACGGTTGATTTGTCAGTTATTTCCTGGGGAAAACACGAAAACCTACTACGAACCATTCCGAAGCTGTGGTGGAAAACGAAGTGGCCCGAAAGGTACCCTCTTTGACCATTATCATTACGCGCTAAGGGTATTGAGGAAAAGAGGGCTTTTGAAAACTTCCAGCAGACAAGCCATCAGATCAGAAGGATTGTATCAACCGAATGGTAAGTATTTTTATTGATGATTTAAAAAAGTGTAACTATAATTTTTCAATCACTCAATTTTTATAGAATTAGAGGTGGAAAAACTGGATTGGCTGAAAAACAACTTAAGTCCAACTGAAACTGTCAGTCAGTACTGGCGAGATACATTTGCTGCTCGCCGGCAATTGCTAACGAATGGAGTATCAGTCCATGAGTACTGTGCGACGTTCAGTTCCCTACGAGTGTCTCAAGGCGCAGACCTTGTAAGATATATATTAAATATTATTAACGTTGCGACAATATAACACTAACCAATATTCTTTTAGCTGAAAGAAGAATTCAACCATCTGTACCCTAATTCTGGCGACATTTTTTTTGATCGATGGGAATTGATCCGCAATCATCTCATCGCTAGATTAGAAAATTGTCGGATACGAGATCCCAGGGATAAGGCTTTTGTCATTTTACTCCGCACTTTAAACCTTCGTAAGTAAAAAAAACCGCATAAGATTTTTCTCAGCAGAGATATTACAATTTTAATTATTCAATGGATGTATTTTTAGATAATAAGGATGCTCTCATTTTCTGTCTCCTGCCGTATCTAATTGAAGGTCCAGCGGCTCGAAAACGTAAAAATCAAGCTAATCTTCCAAATGAAAAGAAGCTAACTATTCTTGAACGTCGGAATTCATTTTTATTGCATGTGCAGGTAATAGAATAATTTTTCTTTAGTCGATATGTACACATTTGCAAAAATTTAACAAATATTTATGTACATTTTCAGACTGAGGCAGATCTAACACCTGGAATAAACGAACGGAAAGCGGAACTACAAGCTGCAGGGCTCACTTTTCAGCCAATGCCAGTATTCGTTGAACAACTTACATCTTTAGATGCTGCTTATGTCATTTTTAACAATATAACATACAAAGTCGACTCAGCGTTGCATGCATTTGATTTATGTTATCGTATCTATATCAGTTTGGACTGTGAATATCCCAAGCGAGCGCATTATTTATGGTTGTTTATTCAAAAATGTTGCTTTGATATTCATTTGGCTGCAGATAATTGTAATCGTTCATTGATGGCTATGATTGGTGAGGTGCAGAGACTCCTCCAAAATAATTAACAGTTTCGTGCAGTGTAAAATTAGATTCTCTAATTTAGCTGGTTTATCCTAATATATGTAATCGTGGTATTGAGTTGTAAAATCGAAATGTATTATTGTAGAATATGCATTCATAGATTTGAGAGTACGAAAATATTTTTGCGACATATCGTATTAATACATAGTCGAAGCACCGAATTCAAACGCTGTGTGAAAACTTGTTTACGACCATTCGGGTCGATTTCATCATTAAGAAAACACATAAATTTGAAACACGAAAAATTAGATGAGATTAGTAAAAGTGAAAATTTAAATATCTCTGGTACACGTCCACCCGAGAATCTTCAGTTAAGTTTCCATGACACTTATATTAAAGAGCTAGTTGAAATAGAGATTCAAACGAGTAGTCACTTGCCAAATGAGTTGATTGAATTTGATTGCATAGAAAATGAGATTTTAGATAACAGAGTAGAAGAAATAAAAACCCCTGACGTATCATTAGGAGTACAAGCTACGAATGATCAATTAAACTCAGATAATTGTGAAAAAATTGATAGACCGACATTTTTTGGGTCAAAATTGTACAGTTATACTGACATATCTCGAAATAGGTCCAGAGATATCATTCTTGATACTATAGTATTATTAAAAGCAGTAATGGAAGATATCAAATTCGAAATCAAACACAGTCTAGCTTCTGCCAATGTTGAAAAAGATATTATCGCAAACGTTGAGCAAATTATTAAGAAGAAAAGTTCTTCATTTGATAATATTAGTACGGAGTGGCGTTGTTTTAAAAAATTTGAATCATTAGATACATACATACCACCACAAGAGTTTCTTCTCGGAGAACGACTAGAATTTCTTATCCAAAACAGCATACTAACGAGTAAATTTGTCCCCGTAAAGGCGCAATTAATATCTATTCGGCACGTTTTTAAAAAATTTTTTGAGATCCCGGGACTACTAGATGAGATGTTGGAATATATTAGAACTCTAAATGAAAGTAATGGTATCGTAACAAACGTTATACAGGGGAGTTATTGGAAAAACGTAATTGCCAACAATCCTGAAAAATTAATTTTTCCACTATTGCTATACTTTGATGATTATGAAACCAATAACCCTTTAGGGACTCACAGGGGCCTTTCTAAATGCGGTGCCGTATATCTATCAATTCCCTGTTTGCCTCCTCGCATGGTATCAAAGTTGAGTAACATATTTCTTTTTGCTTTATTTAATAGCTTAGATCGACGAGTTTTCAGCAACGCAATTATTTTTTCAAAGGTTGTAAAAGAGTTGAATTTTTTAGAAACCCAGGGGATTAACATTTGTATCAATGGTAGGAACAGGCAGATTTTTTTAAAATTAACATTGGTTTTGGGAGATAATTTAGGGTTAAATTCAATGCTAGGCTTTTCTGAAAGTTTCGGTAGTTTTTCATTTTGTCGTTTTTGTCGAGCTACAAAAATACATATTCAAACAATGTTTGAGGAAGATGAGCTTTTACTTCGAACCTTCGAAAATTATGATCATGATTTATTGCAGTCAGACGGGAAAACTACAGGCATTTATGAATCATCTGTGTTTCATAAAATATCCGATTTTCATGTAACAAAAAATTTAAGCGTAGACATGATGCATGATATCCTAGAAGGGATTTGTCCGTATGATTTGGGGTTAATAATTAAAACATTTATAAACGAAAAATTAATTTCATTAGCAGAATTGAATAATAGAGTCCGAGGATTTAATTATAATTCAAATAAAAATCATCCGATTGAAATTTTAGATAGCCATATCAAACAGCATCATATAAAGATGTCTGCATCAGAAATGCTCTGTTTCGTACGCCATTTGGCTCTTATTTTAGGGAATCAAATTCCATATAAACATGGTGCTTGGAAATTATTACTTCAATTACACGAACTGGTCGCACTGGTAGTAAGTCCTTCTCTTCCATCCGATATGTCTGAAATACTTCGGTTAAAAATAAAAGAATATTTGAAGGCCTTAACAACTTTGTATCCGGGAAGTATAAAACCCAAACATCATCTTCTGACGCATTATCCACGAGTTTTCGATGTCTCTGGTCCATTTTCGAGTATGTCATCATTTAGATTTGAGAGCAAACACCGCGAGGGTAAAATGACTTCAAATGTAGCAATTAGTCGTGTGAATATATGCCGCACAATTGCCATTAAACATCAATTACGATTAAGTCATCGACTTCTCACGAGAAGTGATAAGATGCCTAGTGTGTATGAATCTACATCTGACAGTCTAGTATGCATAAATGATTTAGACGACATTCATTTCTTCAGACAATTGTTGCAGCCGTATTTGAAAAGTGAAAAAATGATCTCAATTGCTCCAGAAGTATCGTTTCAAGGTGAGAAACTAAGATCAAATGCGGTTATTACGGTTCTTGATGAAGATGGACCAATTTTTTCTCGAATTAAGCATATAATACGAATTAATGACGAGTATTTTTTGATTATTGCTAAAAAATTAAATGAAACTTACTTTAATTACAAGGTTCAGGCGTATGAAATTGTTAGTAACAATTATTTGTGGGATGTAGTATGTAGTAAACAATTGTCTAAAAAATTAAATGAAACTTACTTTAATTACAAGGTTCAGGCGTATGAAATTGTTAGTAACAATTATTTGTGGGATGTAGTATGTAGTAAACAATTGTATGGATTTTTAGTCACTCATTCAGTACGAATGAGTGATGGTTGCGAAATGATAGTGAAAAATTGGTACTGACAACTTTTTTTTTGTAAACAATTGTATGGATTTTTAGTCACTCATTCAGTACGAATGAGTGATGGTTGCGAAATGATAGTGAAAAATTGGTACTGACAACTTTTTTTTCAGTAAAAACGTAGTGATCAGTTATTGAATAGCAGTTAAGTTTAGATTACGAAAGAAGCATGTAAGAAATTTGAGAATCGAAAGTATGATCAACAAAGTATAATAGATATTGTTATTGTTATTGAATAGCAGTTAAGTTTAGATTACGAAAGAAGCATGTAAGAAATTTGAGAATCGAAAGTATGATCAACAAAGTATAATAGATATTGTTATTGATAATATCTATCAGGTGTAATAAGAATGTGCTTTAATGAAATAGATCATATAGGACGCCAAATGATCCGTAATCTACTTTTTTATTCCAAAATTTTATACAACAAATCCACGTATCTGATTCTTTTACACATATATACCTATATACCTACATTATATATATATATATATATTGTGACGCGAGGCGAATGACACACGGGGAAGTATCAACGCCGTGGTCGCAATGCGCCGATTCCACGCAGATCGGCGGCTTTTATCCTCTGAAAGGTTTACCTTAATTACCTTATATTCGGGCGCCAGGTTGTTTTTCCTAAAACAACCAAAATTTTCCAAGATGTAGAAGTCCCAGCTAACGGCAACGCAGGTGCTGAAAATGCAACGGAAAATACGAGAGGAATAAACTCTCAGGGGGTTGGGGGATCGTTGGTATCGTTTTAATAACCGTATGTACGCGCAAATTAAATAAAAACAAGTCAATTTATTTATTAGGAAAACCTATCGGTGTAAGTCAATGCGAAATTATAAAGGTTTAAACAAGTAATTCATTAGAAGAATGTTCTAATCGCGAAACGCGCCAGATCGGCGCGCTCAACAAAAATTAACGAAATGAAACAAAACAAACGCGTGGTTATTTGCAAAAATTACATACTGTCATGAGAAAAATAAACAAAAAGTTTTAAGTTCAATTTTATCGCCGTTATGACCAAAATAACGAGACGTACAACGCAGTCTGTCTCTCTCGCACTCACGGCGAGATGCGCTGTGCACGCCGAACGGCCACACCGAACGGCCACACACACACGCGTCACACACACACACACCGCGACCAGGAACGCCGTTTAACGCCAAATCAACAACAAGATTGTCTAATTAATTACTTTAAACCCGGAAAAAGATACCCCGGGAAGCAGGGTAACTCGCCAAATGCCAGAAAACGTGTTCTCGATTTTTGCTCGCCGATTCTGCTCTCCAACGGCGGCAGTAACAACGTACCTCGATATTTTAGGGCCGTTTTCCCGTCCTCAGATTCCTCTCTGGTCTTTACTTAGTCGGGCCACGTAGATGAAGGGTGCTCGATGGTCGCCGGATACCTCGATGAACCAGGAATACGCAAATTGACAACAGCAAATTTTAGCCTCTAACGGTACGTCAACGCGGTCTCACACTTGCTCGTATAATGTCCTCGTGCACGCACAGCGAGCACGCGGACGACGGTTGTCACGTGATCTCCATCGGCCAATCCGTGTCGTCTTCTCGCTTACGCCGGGAATCACGTTCGTGTGAGAGAGAGCATTTAACAAGTGTCGAGCTCCACAGTTGTCTCACTCCAGCCGAGCGTCGTCCATGTTGCTTAGTGATGTAGCTGCGTGGCGGGAGATTTCAAACGGCAGACTCCGCGAGATTGACGCTTCGATGGACTGCACTCCATCCTGGGTGCCCTTTACTCGAATAAATAGGCGATGATTCCCATTCTGCGACGGACGTACGTGCCCGTGGATGGTCGTGGATTGATTTCCTTCGGCGTTTCCTCGAATGGCGGCGATCGGCGAGCATTGTATCGCAGTTTCGTTACTCGAACAGGGTTTTTAATAAAAGAAAGACTCGATACAATAGCAGATAATATTGATAATATAATTCTGACGTAATGTCCTGCGCAAACGGCATTATTGGCGGATCATACGAGCAAGCGTCGTTTTTCACGCATGCACAAAAAAATAAAGGATTTATCTTTTTAAATCAAGTAGGTAATCCGACGTGGCCCACGCCACGTCACAATATATACATCCGGCCATATAACCAGGGGGTAAAATTTTACTCAACAAGTAGGGTAAAAGTTTTGAAGTGCGGCAGCTATATACATTGGTTAATTTTTATTTTACACAAGATAGAAATTACCTGCCGCGTCAGGTCTAATTTTACCCTACCCGTAGGGTAAAAATTGGCAGCTATATACATTGGTTAATTTTTATTTTACACAAGATAGAAATTACCTGCCGCGTCAGGTCTAATTTTACCCTACCCGTAGGGTAAAAATATCGCTTGTAGTGAGTAAAATTTACACCTAGCGTGAAAACCGTCTCTAGCTGTCCATTTTTACCCTACGGAGGGTAAACTGTCGTAGGGTAAAAATATCGCTTGTAGTGAGTAAAATTTACACCTAGCGTGAAAACCGTCTCTAGCTGTCCATTTTTACCCTACGGAGGGTAAACTGTATTGAATTATCGTACTATCTCCGGATTACACCTGAGTAAGGGTAAAATTTACCAGCAATTCAAAGGTAAAAAGTACCTAAAAATTCCCTCCGTGTATAATTGTTGCCATTTAAGAAATTAAGTGACTGAATTCCGAAACTTCGACAATTTTTTCAGCATTATCTATAGAAGATTGTCCAGACGATGATTCCTTAAGAGATTCCGCGATTTGAGATTGCGCACATGCATCGTCACCATTTGACACTTGATTCTATTATCTATAGAAGATTGTCCAGACGATGATTCCTTAAGAGATTCCGCGATTTGAGATTGCGCACATGCATCGTCACCATTTGACACTTGATTCACAGTATCACTGTGAGCTAACCGGTGCCTTTTTTGCAATGGACTGTATCCTGAATCATAGAAATCATGGATTCAATGTCAAAAATGTAGAAAATGGTCCCATGATTCCTGTGCAGGAGTTGATGTGCCTTTTTTGCAATGGACTGTATCCTGAATCATAGAAATCATGGATTCAATGTCAAAAATGTAGAAAATGGTCCCATGATTCCTGTGCAGGAGTTGATAAAAATTATTTCGATAGTTACATATAGTAATATTGTAAATATTAATTTATAATTGTAAATAATATATTGATACATTATTTTTTAGTACTTTTTTTTAATATTGTTAATATTACAAATATATCATTCTTAATGGTATAGAAATTATATTTGTTTCATTGGTTCATATAAAATCAGCTTCAAAATGAAGTTTTTATTGACTTAATGATGAGTACGTAATTGATCATAAAATTAGATAAGAACATATATTTTAAAATTTTTGAACTGTTCATTTTGCCTTCTATATCACGCGTGGAGCTTAAAATTTTTACGTAATTGATCATAAAATTAGATAAGAACATATATTTTAAAATTTTTGAACTGTTCATTTTGCCTTCTATATCACGCGTGGAGCTTAAAATTTGTAAATAAGCCGAGATTGCGATAGTGAGAAGAAAATTATGAAAAAAATTTTTGGTCAATTTTTGAGGTGGGCCTGCTTGTTCCGGGCGGGCCGTCGTGCCCCAGCCTCCCCTAATCCACGAGTTTTGGACCCTATACTTCCAGAAGGATTTGTTCCGGGCGGGCCGTCGTGCCCCAGCCTCCCCTAATCCACGAGTTTTGGACCCTATACTTCCAGAAGGATGGTCATTACAAAGTCTTGACAAATACTCATATCACCAAACTTCATAACCCGAACAGTAAACATTGCTGCTGGCAAATAAAAGCCACAACCCGGAAACACTTCCACCGGTGTGATATCACCAATTACTCATATCACCAAACTTCATAACCCGAACAGTAAACATTGCTGCTGGCAAATAAAAGCCACAACCCGGAAACACTTCCACCGGTGTGATATCACCAAACTTTTTATTAGATGAGACATTCTTTAATTGTTCATAAGTTGAAATCATGTCAGATAGACATGAAGTGAGAATCTCTGATAAACTTACTCGACCTTCCAGCCTCGTAAAATATTCTATGCCAAACTAAAATTTCATCATTTCATTCCATTGAATAATTTGAGAGCTTTTATCTGTAGATTACATTGTATATACTTACGTTAACAATGTTACACCAGGGGTCGATATTTTCTTCATTTTCGACAGATGAGCTTATCGGTTAAGGTGATAGATAGTGAGCTTGAAAAATTTTCACAATATCTGCCAAAAATTCTACCTTTTCGAGAGTCGCTAAAAATTATTCATATTCAAATTGAAAGTACAACCATAACTAGTTTCTATATAAATTATTTGCCTTTAATTAGGCGACGAAAATCCGCAACAATTTGACCATTCCTATCTTTGTTGCTCTAACTAGCAGGTGAGGTCAGAGTATCAACATGTGACGCTATGAAATCGTTCACGTGTTCTCTTTGCACAGTATATTTCGGGAAAAAAGAGGAATCGCTGTGATTTTCTCGCAAAAAATTCAAAATATCTGCATCATCAGGCGCCACTAAATTTTTTCTAGCATCTAGGCCTCGCTGGGACAAGAGTTTTCTCAGTAGCTCTCACCATCATATGCCGGAGTAGAGTCTAAAGAGGTGTTGGATACTACAAGCTGGGAGGCTCTTATGGGAGGTTTCGGCGGGTTTACGCCGAGTTGCTGACTCAAAGTCAACAGTGGCGTTGGTACCGGATTGTCCCGATTTTTATCGATGAAAATCTGGCGAGATTTTTTTTATCTCATCCATCCAATCGACGATTGGCGCACTAGGCAGTATTGATGTGAAGCGGCCTAGCAGCGGGATTAGTTGGCATGATTTTAAGTGGCTGTAGACCTTTATGTTGCTGCTGGCTCGAGTGGCGCTTTGGCCCATAAATACTGGTGCTCTCATCCATGCGAGTCTGCTTAAAAGGGGCAGTCCTGTTGCCATGTTCTTGTGGCAAACTGATCGTGAATAATGGAGCTCTGGAAAGAGGATTAGTTGGCGTAAGTTGGCGTGGCTGAGGAGTTTGATGCTGCTGCTGGCTCGAACCTGCTATGTCTGGAACCGGGCGAGGCATTAATGGCGATGCATCCTTGCGATGAACTGCAAGAGAATCGTTTGCATATATAGACACACCACCTTGTGCTTGTGTTATTTTTGCATCCTTGCGATGAACTGCAAGAGAATCGTTTGCATATATAGACACACCACCTTGTGCTTGTGTTATTTTTTCCATTGCTATTTTAGATTTTTTTATTTCCTGTTCTTTCATTGCTGTTAAAGATCTTTTTCGGGGTCCTTTCTTTAGTGGTTCTTTATTTTACTGTCGATTGCTGGTCTTGGCGGCTTTAAATTGTCTCATTGCATCCTTGCGATGAACTGCAAGAGAATCGTTTGCATATATAGACACACCACCTTGTGCTTGTGTTATTTTTTCCATTGCTATTTTAGATTTTTTTATTTCCTCTTCTTTCATTGCTGTTAAAGATCTTTTTCGGGGTCCTTTCTTTAGTGGTTCTTTATTTTACTGTCGATTGCTGGTCTTGGCGGCTTTAAATTGTCTCACAACTCCATTAATGCTGCCATTCTTTTTCGGGGTCCTTTCTTTAGTGGTTCTTTATTTTACTGTCGATTGCTGGTCTTGGCGGCTTTAAATTGTCTCACAACTCCATTAATGCTGCCAGCAATTCGATGTGCTTCTACTTTATCGATTGAAACATGATCATGTTAATTTTATTCGCATTTACGGATAAAGTACTTACCTCCAATTCATTAATGCTGCCAGCAATTCGATGTGCTTCTACTTTATCGATTGAAACATGATCATGTTAATTTTATTCGCATTTACGGATAAAGTACTTACCTCCAATTGCAATGATCTCGGCTTCTTTCTCATCCACAATAACCTGACCACCAACAACACGAAATTCATTAGGCACTTTCGATGAACGTATGGTAGTACTTCCAATTGCAATGATCTCGGCTTCTTTCTCATCCACAATAACCTGACCACCAACAACACGAAATTCATTAGGCACTTTCGATGAACGTATGGTAGTACCAGTCTTTTCCTTAAACCACCTTATCACTATCAACTTCTCTCCTTCATCATCCATTATTGTTTTAATCGAGCGGACAATCCTAACAGGAAAAAAATTAATTGGTGTTTAATTGCAATGATCTCGGCTTCTTTCTCATCCACAATAACCTGACCACCAACAACACGAAATTCATTAGGCACTTTCGATGAACGTATGGTAGTACTAGTCTTTGCCTTAGACCACCTTATCACTATCAACTTCTCTCCTTCAACATCCATTATTGTTTTAATCGAGCGGACAATCCTAACAGGAAAAAAATTAATTGGTGTTATCAGAGGTATAACGATCGAGACAATAAAAACGCCACGAACATGTTCAGACGTGCAACTCACGTATGAAGCGCATGCGTCATTGAAAAATGGCCGTCTTTACGATAAAAAAACGCGAGATTCTCTAATAGCTTGAACTTATTATTTTTTTAAGCTAACTCACGTATGAAGCGCATGCGTCATTGAAAAATGGCCGTCTTTACGATAAAAAAACGCGAGATTCTCTAATAGCTTGAACTTATTATTTTTTTAAGCCTTTGTTAAACCGGTATAATACAATTATTTATTGCCACAAAAACATTTGTGGATAATTCTAAGGTAACTCGATACCTAAACATCAACTTATTTCTCATCTTTCAAACGAATTTTGCTAAGGCTTTATTTATATGTAATCACAACCTTACACATCTGTTTGATGCGGTGTTCACTAGTTGGCTATCTCGTATAGTTTAACTCACGAAGATTGCTATTCAAGAATAAGAAATGTCTTATCTCACAACCTTACACATCTGTTTGATGCGGTGTTCACTAGTTGGCTATCTCGTATAGTTTAACTCACGAAGATTGCTATTCAAGAATAAGAAATGTCTTATCAAACATTTGCGAAGCTTGGCAACGACGCAATTGTATCAATGCAGCGTTGGTTGAAGCAGACGACAAGAAGAGCCGAGATAACAAAATAATATTATGACTGACGATAACCATCATCCACC
Source organism: Macrocentrus cingulum (assembly GCA_002156465.1). NCBI lineage: Eukaryota > Metazoa > Arthropoda > Insecta > Hymenoptera > Braconidae > Macrocentrus > Macrocentrus cingulum. Next base: position 3,605 of record MVJL01007355.1, on the reverse strand, counting down.
ACCAGCAGATATCAACATTCAACCACCTGTAGATCTTAAAAATGATATAAAATACATATCAAACAATTATAATATATAACATTTGCGAAGCTTGGCAACGACGCAATTGTATCAATGCAGCGTTGGCTGAAGCAGACGACAAGAAGAGCCGAGATAACAAAATAATATTATGATTGACGATAACCATCATCCACCACCAGCAGATATCTATCAATGCAGCGTTGGCTGAAGCAGACGACAAGAAGAGCCGAGATAACAAAATAATATTATGATTGACGATAACCATCATCCACCACCAGCAGATATCAACATTCAACCACCTGTAGATCTTAAAAATGATATAAAATACATATCAAACAATTATAATATATGTTGACGATAACCATCATCCACCACCAGCAGATATCAACATTCAACCACCTGTAGATCTTAAAAATGATATAAAATACATATCAAACAATTATAATATATGTCAATATGTTGAAACAGATCGATATAAGAAAATTTTCTTAATATTCTCAGTATTCCTAACCATGACGTTGTGTTGACGTTGTTTTGACGCACGTCTGCAAATATCGGTCCAGCATCATCAATGACGGCTCACGTCGGAGTTAACATAGGTCCTCGACTCACTTATACGACGTCAGAGTCTTTTCAAGGGGACTTATATCGACTGCGGCTGTCTACTGCCGGATTTTCGCGGCTAAGGGGGATTACTCAGTCGTTTGGTGCGTGCCAATGACGAGATTTACACCCTCCTTACTTGGTGTTTGATAACATCGGCAGCGGGGTTCTCCAGGTCAGACTGCGGCTGCGGCATTCTCGGCTGGAAAGAAAATGCAGCTACCTGGTGGTACCATGCCTGGAATCATTCATTTCTGGGTGTTCCTGGATCCAGAGCACCAGCGGACGGCATTCATCAACGGTTTTTGTCTGACGCTTACGGATGGGCGTGTTCTTCAATCAACTCAGCGGATTCGGCAACGGTTCAACTCGGCTTCAACACTGTCGGTCAGAGCTCGCACTTGTGATATTTATCGTGAAGACAGCTCAAACTGTATCGTCAATTATCTTTAGCATCGATCAGCCTTTTTGAAAACTCATTTGCGGAGTATAAAGTGTGAAATTCGCTTGATCTAATCATTTAATTATTTTGGTGCGGATCTTGTTATTTCGTCGGAAAAGTCACCTTGAACATTGACTACGCAGATCACGTTGTGCGGCGGCAGTGCGCGGCTATTCACACGGCTTTTACATTCGGCTAAAAACTCTAAACAATAATCGGCTTCGGCAAAACTCAACAGTGTATTAACAAAGACATTAGTATTAAGATGACTTAATTATTGTAATTTTTGGTGGGCCTTCCGCCTGAGCAGGTGGCATTTAGCCACTCTGCCAATAAAACCAGTGTTTTTTTATATTCTCAGTATTCCTAACCATGACGTTGTGTTGACGTTGTTTTGACGCACGTCTGCAAATATCGGTCCAGCATCATCAATGACGGCTCACGTCGGCGTTAACACAGGTCCTCGACTCCCTTATACGACGTCAGAGTCGTTTCAAGGGGACTTATATCGACTGCGGCTGTCTACTGCCGGATTTTCGCGGCTAAGGGGGATTACTCAGTCGTTTGGTGCGTGCCAATGACGAGATTTACACCCATGTTTGATAACATCGGCAGCGGGGTTCTCCAGTTACTCAGTCGTTTGGTGCGTGCCAATGACGAGATTTACACCCTCCTTACTTGGTGTTTGATAACATCGGCAGCGGGGTTCTCCAGGTCAGACTGCGGCCGCGGCATTCTCGGCTGGAAAGAAAATGCAGCTACCTGGTGGTACCATGCCTGGAATCATTCACTTCTGGGTGTTCCTGGATCCAGCGCACCAGCGGACGGCATTCATCAACGGTTTAAAGAAAATGCAGCTACCTGGTGGTACCATGCCTGGAATCATTCACTTCTGGGTGTTCCTGGATCCAGCGCACCAGCGGACGGCATTCATCAACGGTTTTTGTCTGACGCTTACGGATGGGCGTGTTCTTCAATCAACTCAGCGGATTCTCAACGAGAATTATCGGTGACTCTGTCCCCGATGGGGGAGGGGTGGGGGGGGGGAGAATGTTGAAACCTTGCTGGCCACGAGTGTCAGCGCGGTTAAGGCGCGCGAGCTCTACTGCTCGCTCTCCTCTTGCCCCTCTCAAGCGGTGCTCTCGAGCTACTTCGGCTTGCCTCGGTGGAGCTCGGCAACGGTTCAACTCGGCTTCAACACTGTCGCTCAGAGCTCGCACTTGTGATATTTATCGTGAAGACAGCTCAAACTGTATCGTCAATTATCTTTAGCATCGATCAGCCTTTTTGAAAACTCATTTGCGGAGTATAAAGTGTGAAATTCGCTTGATCTAATCATTTAATTATTTTGGTGCGGATCTTGTTATTTCGTCGGAAAAGTCACCTTGAACATTGACTACGCAGATCACGTTGTGCGGCGGCAGTGCGCGGCTATTCACACGGCTTTTACATTCGGCTAAAAACTCTAAACAATAATCGGCTTCGGCAAAACTCAACAGTGTATTAACAAAGACATTAGTATTAAGATGACTTAATTATTGTAATTTTTGGTGGGCCTTCCGCCTGAGCAGGTGGCATTTAGCCACTCTGCCAATAAAACCAGTGTTTTCTTTTTCTTAATTGTATTCCGGATTACACAAATGTATTCCCTGACCTGCCAGTTCCAGAGTTTTCCGTACGGCTACTTAATTTCAACAAAAAGAGAACGGATTTAATTGTATTCCGGATTACACAAATGTATTCCCTGACCTGCCAGTTCCAGAGTTTTCCGTACGGCTACTTAATTTCAACAAAAAGAGAACGGATGAAATGAACGGCCGTTTGGGAATGAAGAATACGAATTCGATGGAGAAGAAGAGAGCAATTTTGATGCCAGGCTTTTTCTTTGACTGAATCCGCAAGGAGTTCGGCGTTGCCGTTTGGGAATGAAGAATACGAATTCGATGGAGAAGAAGAGAGCAATTTTGATGCCAGGCTTTTTCTTTGACTGAATCCGCAAGGAGTTCGGCGTCAAAGCTCATGCTCCATTTAACTGTACTGTGGACAACATGATCGTGATAAGACAACGCCGAAAAAGGCTACGGACAGAATACATGATCAAATGTCAGATGTGCAACATGCGCACCAGTATTTTGTCTGCACCGGAGCCTAACGACAATACATACATGGAGTTGAATCTGCTGGCCATTTTAGCAATATTTTCTATTGGACTTGGATTCCCCGGTCACAGACAATTTCTTGCAATCATAGGCATTATCTGCATATCCGAGAGACAATGAAAAAAACTGAGTCTTGTTATTGACGATTTCTGCATTAAAGCGGCATTGAAAGTAACAAAGAAGGCATAAGATTTCCAACTAATCCACTTGGCCCCCTCAGAGGCGCGTTCGAGGTTCTGGTAGTTCTAATGGCGCGCACCGTGCGCCATATCCGAGCATATCCGAGCTAACGGCGCGCTACGCGCACCGTTGATATCATCCGGTCGCAAAGAACGAATGAATGCTCTCGAAAAGGAAGCCTATTTGCTTCCCCCCCCCCC
>MVJL01007351.1:0-10382 GCA_002156465.1 Macrocentrus cingulum | reverse complement strand
AAGCCTCGACAGACGCATAATTACATCGTTTCAACATGATATTTTCGACTTGTAATTTTTTTCAACGGATAAAATACAGCTATAACACAAAATATAAAGAAATTTCGGGTAAGTAAAAACACCAGCGAGTGACGGTCATTGGCGATGAATGACCAGCGCAATCCCGTGAATGACTGCTGTCAAATATTATCGATAAACTGCACAAATAAATAAGTTACAAGTTCTGCGGCATTGAAATTATTTAAACCAATTAAAAATCAGCGTAAAAAGTCACTTTATTGCAATAGTATTGAGTGAATTTTGTTTTTTTGACTCAACCATAAACAAGTGTTTTTGGGTTAGATGAACTTGCGCCAGTCATTGATTGGTGAAACGCCGTTTGAAATGTACATGTTGCAGTAAGTGACCGATCTCGACTAGTATGCGCACTTAATAATTAATTCCAAATTCTCAGAACCACACACTCTTCTGTACATTGATATAAACGTCTTCCGGATGAAATTTTCAATCAAACAGTATTTGGTCTCATACTCGTTGCGTTACAAATTTTTGAATGAAATGTTTCTATTAAAAGTGTTTATTAAAAATTATTGAGAGTAAGAAAACCATGCGAATACATAAATAAGCCAATTATCGCGAGCGTTTATGATAATATTCGTTGAGAAGACAGTGGGATTGGCCAAAGAGAGACCTCTAGCGTGTGTGGAGCGACTGCAGGGACAATAAGGCGAAGATAATGAGGCTGCAGGGAGTATGGGAAAAGGGCAAGAGAGAATGAGGGAGATAAGAGTATCCGATGTGTATGTATATGTGTTTTGGTCCTCAAAGAGAGGGCCTATGGATTCCTTGGGTGCCAGTGGTGGGCTAGACACGTCGCTTGGTTCGAGTGCAAACTGTAACAAATCCAGCTTTCACCCAGCCAGACAGGGAGACAATTTATGTGGCGCGTGTTTCGTTTGGTTCGAGACCAGGGATGCTACCGCCTGCTACAAGGACTCACTCTCGCTTATTCTCACATGCCCGTCTCTCAATCGCTCTCTCTGTAAAGTCACTGCCATGTACCACTTCGATCGAAGGGTTAAACGTACTGTTTGACTCGGGGAAATATCGAAAGGTATCGAAGAGAAACTATTACTTATTTTGACATTTTTTCCGATTTTTTTTTGCTGTTATCTCGTACACATTTTTGAAGATGAAAAATATCGAATTTGCGACAGAAAAATTATAGTTTATGCGAATAATAATCACCTGAAAAATCTTTTGGAAATTTCAAAGTGTCCTATTTTTTTCTCATGACATTTTTGGACCAATTTTTTATTTTTGGGCCGGTTAGTCATATGGTTTTATTTCATTTAAAATCAGTTAAAAAATTTTTTTTAATTAATTTTTTAGTGTCCCAATTTTTTTGGGACAGTTTTTTTATGTTTGCATCTACGGGGGTAGTGTTGTTTAATCACCGCAAACTCATTTAAAAAATATTTCAAACCCGATTCTTGAGTGTCCTAAATTTTGGAATGTGTCAACTTATTTTTGGGCCAGTTTTGAATTTTGGGTCAGTCAAAAAGTATTTTTTAGTCGACTCAGAATCATTTAGAGTATATTTAATATTGGAATTGATACTGGTCCAAATTTTTTCGAATCACAAATTTGGGACAGTTTAATTTTGGGACAGTTTTTTCATATTCGCACCTGTAGTGCACTGTCATTTAATCATTGCAAACTGAAACATATTTTAAACCTGATTCTTGAGTGTCCCAAATTTTGAAAGATGTCAACTTTTTTTTGGGCCAGTTTTTAATTTTGGGTCATTTTTTCGCATCAAAATTTTGGGACAGTTTTTAATGTTATCATCGAATTTAAAACATCGTTTAAATAACTTAAAATTATTTGAAATCTTATACACCCAATTTTGAGTGTCCCAAATTTTACTGCATCTCTACCTTAATTTGGGACACCCTTAAATTTTTTGAATCAGCATAAAAGTTACTTTTTTAGTTGATAAAAACGATATTAATAATTTTTTTATCTTAATTTTGAAGCATTAATAATTCACAAATTCACCATTTTTATTTTAGCCTAAAAACATTTAGTGCTTTTTGAGCATATATTATTATTACAGATTAATATTTTAATGCTTGAATAATTTAATAATTCACCGAAATAATCATTCGACATTGACAACTAGGATAAAATTCATCAGTCGATTTAAAACTTGATAAAAATAGCGTGATCTACAATTAGAGCCTAATTAAAAATGTATATTATCGCCAAAAAAACGATTATTTTTATTTTTTATGCTTACCTCTTCTGCCATAAAAAAAAAATATAATTAGTCAGAGACATTTCGAAACTAAAAATTATCAGTTCCGCGCGAAAACCTGTCTGGAATGGACGTATCACGTCTATAAAAGAGATTGTATACCATTTAGATATGTGACACGACATAATAAAAAATAGTCTACAAAGTAAAAAATAATTTAATTCAAATAAAACGTCTCTAATAATTCTATACATAACTATTCCAACTTTCACTAAAAAATTTGAATCTTTTAATTTAAAAAAAAAAATAAAATAAAACAATTAATTTAATAAATGAAAAAATTCATTTTTTCTAAATAATTACAAATTTTTTCTCATAAAAATTAAGAAATATCAGATAGAAATCATTTATTTAAAAAATTTTAAAATTAGCAATTGTGTCCATTATTGCATTTTTTGACTATAACATTTTTTGTAGCTTGAAAAATTGTAATTTTTTTATCTAAATATTTTTTATAGTTTATAAAATTCATTTAAAATTTGACATTTATAAAAAAATTTCTTATTTTAAACTATTTTAAAGATATTTTAAATATAAACCAATTGATTTTTTATCATTTTTATTTTTCGTCAATTTTTCTTTGAATGATAAAATTGAAAATATCTTAAAAACTACGATAGCTAGAGAATTTTTTATCTCTACATTTTTTGTAGATCTAAAAATTATCTACAAAAATAATATCTAGCAAAAATGGTCTATTTGTAGTTGTTTAGAAGATATTTCTATTTAAAAAAGGAATCCATTTTTCTTTCGTTATTTTTCTCAAACTTCTGAGTCATTGACTGGTTTTTAAACTAAAAAATTCGAAATATTATTGCAATATCCATTAAGATAATTGTGATTTTGATTGAAATCATTGAATTTTCATATTTAAAAAAAGTATAACTATTAATTGCATTGCATAATTTGATATTAAAATCCAAGTAAATATTTTTTACAGTATATAGAAGGCCACAGACAGTATGGCCATCCATCCGGGATACGAGGCCTCTATTTTACCAGCAAACGGATAAGTACGACTCCCAATTATAATAAATACCAATTAACGAGGCGACGACACCCCACAGTCGCTGCTGCTACTTCTTCTTTTTCTTCTTCCTCCACTCTTTTTGTTTGCCGCGATGAGCAAAAGAAAAGAAAATACGTCTCTACATATGTATATAGAGTCCGCAAGTGAGAGCCAAGAGAGAACAGACGCATTATAGCAGATGGAAAAACGGGATATAATATTATTACGATTCGTCGTCGTCGTCTTGCAGTAGCACACCATAGTTTGCAGTCTTCTTGTGCGTTTATAAGTGCCGTTTCTGGATAAAACTCCACTGCTGGCTTATAAAATACACCTTTATACTATAAAAGATCTGATCAATCGCCTCATTCAACGGATTCTATACTTATTGCACTTTTGCGTCCAGCAAGAGAAGTCAAGTTCTTGCTTTGTCAACCAAACAGCATCTCAATTTTATAATAATCTTTTCAAAATTGAATGTTTTTTTTCTAAAAAAAAAAAAAAAATACAGAACAATATTGAAATAAAATCACCTAAAATGCGTATTTTTAACTCGAAATTTTTTAATGTCCCAATTTTTTTCATCTTTTTAGTGTCCCAAAATTTTGGGTCATTGAAAAACTACAACTCAATTAAATTAGAACCATCGGAAACAGATTGAATACTTGAATTTTTAGTGTCCCAATATTTAGGACACGTAATTTAGTCGTTTTTGGGACGGTCCAGTCGATATATAATATTTAAATGGATGCTTTTTTTGTTTATAAAAAATCTGTAAAAAATTTTTATTTCCTACAGTTAATACGGCCAATGGTGCTACATGACAAAAAAAAAAAAAATTCATACACCAGTAAAACCTTTAAATTTTCCAAATTTAATTGATTTTTCATTTTTTTTCGCTAATTTTTTATTCATCAAAATATATTTACACTTTTTATCAACCAATATCATACCTTAAAATTGAAATCTAACTCCTCCACTCATCAGATAATCAATAAATTAATTCATAACTAAAAAAAAAAAAAAGAAAATCAACTTCCGTTTCAAGATTCATCCATATATACAACAACAACAAAAAAAAAACTGATTTAAGTAAAAAATTCCAATTATAAAAATACCACCTAAGAAAAGATGATATCCGAAAAATGCCCTTGAAAAATATTTAATCCGTGACGAGAGAGATAGTGGTTATATCGATTTCATTTCCTCTATCATAAAATCAATTAATAAAAATCTAAAAAGAGGAGAATGAGAATTAAACCGTCAAAATATAGAATATTAAAGAGGCAAGTAGTCTTCGTCACATCTCGCACTATAAAAATATATTCTATAAAATCAAAGTCCGCGTTGGTCAAGCGTATAACGATGACAACGCAACTAAATGTTCATAATACCATAATAGGTGTAAGAAAAAAAAAAAACTTGAAATGCGAGATCATTCCTCCTGACTCGCCGTTATGGTTCAAATGCTTGGCGATACGACGAACGGTCCAGATAGGCAAGAACGCCAACTTCCTGGAACCAATCACTCGAAACGATTCATAAGGAAGAAATAGCATCGTGTGCACGACCTAGAGCAGAGAATCGACATCCGGTCGATGCCACACGCAGTGCAACAAGTATTTCTGCACGACTGTGCGTGTGTTGTTTTCGAGTGTGTACGCAGCATCAGGGAGGTCGGCGTATCGACAGGAGGGTGCAAGTTTTGGACACTTGTGTAAGTGGGTCACTCGACATTGAAGCAAGGTGAATAATGGGAAGTCAAAAAAAAAAAAAGAAGAAAGTGACTTATATGCTGCTTCGCAGTGGGAGTGAGGCATCGCGTGAAAAACGTTGACCTTTCTGCAAATTTCAATGAAGAATATAAATTATCCTTCAATTTTTTTTACACGCTCGTAAATAATAGTTGATGGGCCTTGTCAAATTGCAGTTAAATAGCAGAACAATAAAAGGTATTAAAAAAAAAAAAAAAAAAAATTTTCCAGATGGAAATTTCTTTTTTTTTTTTTTTTTTTTTGAGGATATTTTGAATTATTTTAGGACCTCTGAGACTTGAGGAATTTTATTTTGTTTTTGTTGATTTGACCAACATAATTTTATTTCAATTTTAAAATGGAAAAAAAAAAAATTAATTTTCAAATTATAAAAGAATTAAATTTGACTTTTTTTGATTTTTAAAATGAATTTTTTACTATATCTCGCTAAAAATGCTAGATATAATAAAAAGTTATAAGATATTTTTTGTTTGAAATAAAATTTACTATTTTTTTTTATTCTTGTAATTTTTTTGTTTAATAAAAATTTGTCGAATTTTCGAGGTTTAAAGTCGAAATCTAATGAAAATTTGCTTTATTTCAGTGTATATCTCGTTAATAGTTGAATATATGATAAAAATACTTATGATAACAATTAAAGATCTTTAAATTTTCTACATTTTTTGTTTAAAAAATTTTTTTCTATCATCAATAGTTTTTAGAGAATTCAACATTTAGTGCGTCAGATAAAAATTTTTCTGATATTTTAAATGAAATTGCATGGTTTGAATTAAATATTGTTGAATATTGTTTTAAAAATGTTGTTTTAAATGTGTGTAAAGAAGTAATTGCAAGTTAAGATGGAAATGTTAACTTGTTCTGCAACGAGCGATTGATTGGGTGAAAATGAATGCGAAGACGTTAGTTCACATGATAAATCGTGGTTTAAAAAATTATTGAGCAAAATGACAGAGACAGAGAAGCAAGCACGTAAGTAGACCATTTATCCAGCGGGAGAAAGTATCACGAGTGCACCTGCCACACACACTTATTAATCACTTTTGGCATTGGATGTTACAATATTCTCTCAGGGGCCCAATAACTCACACATGATGTATTCAAGCTTACTCAATATATATAAACGACTTTTTTTTTAAGTGTCTTTCAGCATTAAAAATCCACTAATGAGCCAAATAATATTTCAGCATACTTGTAAGTCAATTAACTTCCATAATTCTATAGTATATACACAGTATGTCAATTATGAAGTACTTTTATTATCCCATAAAGTCCTTTATTCCTTACAGGTCTGCTTAACTAACCGTAGAAAAATTTCGACGAAATTTTTGAATCTTTTTATTAGTTAATTTCTGCCTTTAGCTTGCCTTTTAAAAAGAGATAACTGAGAAATACGTGTAAAATAAAAATGAATAAAAATACAGCTTAATTATAAAATACAAAAAATACTGTTTGATTGAAAATTTCATCCGAAAGACGTTTATATCAATGTACAGAAGAGTGTGTGTGGTTCTGAGAATCTGAAATTAATTATTAAGTGCGCATACTAGTCGAGATCGGTCACTCACTGCAACATGTACATTTCAAACGGCGTTTCACCAATCAATGACTGGCGCAAGTTCATCTAACCCAAAAACACTTGTTTATGGTTGAGTCAAAAAAACAAAATTCACTCAATACTATTGCAATAAAGTGACTCTTTACGCTGATTTTTAATTAGTTTAAATAATTTCAATGCCGCAGAACTTGTAACTTATTTATTTGTGCAGTTTATCGATAATATTTGACAGCAGTCATTCACTGGATTGCGCTGGTCATTCATCGCCAATGACCGTCACTCGCTGGTGTTTTTACTTACCCGAAATTTCTTTATATTTTGTGTTATTGCTGTATTTTATCCGTTGAAAAAAATTACAAGTCGAAAATATCATGTTGAAACGATGTAATTATGCGTCTGTCGAGGCTTAAACACATGAAATTATTTAAACAGTAATCATTTTTCATCAAATTCTGCTTAACTATACAAAAAATAGTATAATTTAGTCAAATTGGTGGATGAGAACAGTCAATAGATATACACCTCACGTCACTCAAGGCGGAAATTTTCGAAAAATATTAACGATACAAAAAAATGTTTGAGACAAAAAAAGTAGAAAATTTAATAACCTTTAATTTTTATATCAAATATTTTCTTCGGATCAACAATCGTTAACAAGATATTCACATAAATACGTCACATTTCGTCAGATTCATACTCCAAAACGCCGATAACTTGAAAAATTTTAATTTTACAAAAAAAAAGTTAAATAAAAAAAGATATTAAATTTAATTATAAATAAAAAATACATCAATACTTTTTATGATAAATTGCACTGTTTGCGAGATATAACATAAAATTTAATCACAAAACAATTCATCAAAATTTGAAAACCCAAAAAATAATCAAATTTAGCTACATTAATCATTAAATTAGTATAAAATTTGTTAAAAAATGTTCAAATATTTCTATAAAAATATTCCTCAAACTGTAAAAATTAAAAAAAAAATCAAAAAGGGTTAATAAAACCCATTTTCGATGTTCAGCAGCCGAGAAAAGTCAGTTTCAAATAGTACGAATTTATTTTTCGGGCAATGATACAAGCGGGGGTGGCGGTATATAGAAGCTAAAGCGAGCAAAAGTCTAGGTTAGGTATCATGCTTTATTCAGACGTTCTTTCAGCGCACCAGGGTATATATATTTCCTCCCCCGCCTCTTGTCTGTCTTTCAATGAATACTAAAAGTTTCTGAATGCCGTTGCGCCTCTGATATTAGTTATACTTAATTCAAGACACGAGACTGAGCGCACCAGTTGATGAGCTCGCAGCAGAGCTGAAGTATATCCATGTATTTATGTCTGTACTTATACACAGCAAAGGGAAAAAGGTTAGCTGAAAGGTTAGCCCGCCATTAAATCGCGTGGAAGCATCTCGTTGTGTTATAATTTTTTTTTACATTTTTTAATTTTCTTTTTGTTTCATTTAAATCCATCACTATCCAACTTATATTTTCATTAGTCTTTGAGCGTTTGAATGAGCTCGTAAACCGCGTGCGCGCGTTCACCTGTGCCCGCGGCATCGTTTCTCTTCTTCCCTGTAAGCTCTCGTTCCTCTTTCAGCCACCATCAGCCCTGCCGCCGCACCTCCTTTCAATTCACCTGCAGAACACGTCCTCCCCCGCGCTTGCAGCTGCTAATCTCGACACACAGACCCTTCGAAAACCCTCTAAAACATGATTTTTCGGTCAACACACGTGGAATTCGGATATTATTTCATTTAATCGCGTAAATTTTGACGAGCAAAAAAAAAACTAATTTTTCTTAATTCGCAAATATTTTCGAAATGATTGAATATAGGAAAATTTTTTATTGAACATAATTTATAGAGAATTTCAAGAGCTAGAAAAAATGTTTTTATAAAAAATTCTGTAACTATTAAAGTTTTTAAGATATTCTTAATTATGTAATCGTTAAAAACTGACTAATAACAAAAACAGTGAAAAGTCGAATTTTTTATATTACAGATATCTCAAGAATTACTAGAAATAGAGAAATTTTTGATGAGGTATAATTTTAAGAAAATTTGAAGAGCTACAAAAAGTGTTTAGACAAAAAATCCTGTTGAAGTCATAGTTTTCAAGATATTAACAATTATTCAATGTTTGAAAAATTTTTCATGGTATTTTTGTTCAAATATTCGGAGAAATAAAATAAAATATACGGATATTAATTGGATTTTGTATTTGAAACACTTTTTTTTATGTTTGCAAATATTAATTCGTATATAATCATGTATTTGGGAACGAAGTTATGCGATATATATAGGTAGGTATAACTTCTTTGTTCTCGTGTTCACTTTCTTGTCTCATTTCACGCTGCACTGCCGATTGATTTTCGACTGCTATCATGTTTTATGGACCACTCTGTTCAAGATGGAAATTTATTATGAACGATGGAGATGACGAGTCCAATTTTTCGGTGTATTCCGATCGTTTTTTTTTTTTTTTAAATAGATTAATTCATCATTCTCCGAAACTGTTTTTTATGAATTTTTTTTCATTTCTCTGCCCAAAAATCAGAAATGTAAGGAGAAAATTATTTTTAATTATATAAAAAGTATAGTTATATATAAAAAGATAAAAAAAAAATAATATTTCCGAATAGTTTTTTTTTTAATATATAATAAAAATACAGTTAATAAGATGGTAATTTTTCTTTTTTAGGGAAAATTCATGATGAGAGATAAGCTGCTTGAATTTTGTCAATTTTGTAATACTTCCGTTGATCCGCCCTGTAAACTCTACATAGGAAACTTTAATGAATACCGAAATGATCGATAAACTTTATCATTGATCAATTAAACTTTGGACCGTGTGAGTGACAGGCCATGCGATAGGCGCTCAACACTCGCGAGGGTGAAATTCATCGTCAATTCCATAGCCAACACCCTCAACAACTACAAAACTAAGTTTTTAATGAAAATTATATTGTTAAAAATTGATCAAAACATAAAAAAAGCAAAAAAAAAAATTTTTTGACTGCACAAAAAGTACTAATAAAATTAACAAAATAAATTATCAAATAAACTGCTAATCCGTGAAAACTAAAATTTTATCTCTGCACAAAAAGTACTAATAAAATTAACAAAATAAATTATCAAATAAACTGCTAATCCGTGAAAACTAAAATTTTATCAAAGGAGAACAAAAGCCTGAGATTAACTTTGATCAAAATTTTGGTATGATCAAATTAGATCTCAAGAGATGTGTGGAGATGTAATAAATATATATTTTAGTCAATAACCTAAATATTATATAAAAATATTATTTTTTACGTGTTACATCGTGTAAAAAATAATCGACTTGATGAAAAAAAAATTGAATATCGAATTTACGAAATAACTTTCGGAACTCTGCGGTCACCCATCCAAGTACGGAACCTCCTCGCGAGTGCTTAACTTTATTGATCTGTTGCTTGACGTTGAGACTGCTCGACCATCATCTCGATTTGTATGTCTGATGATAGTTGACACATACATTTGGAATAAATTTTGAAAAGAGAAGTTAATAAAATATCTGACTGAGCTTTAAAAAAACCATTAATAATCACACGATTATTAATGGTTTTATTATTCCTATTATTATTATAAATTATTAATACACACTGAGATCTTATTACATCTCTGGTGATGACCAGAGATCTTGCCAGATCTCCTCTCTCGTAGATTCTAAAATATTGAATCGTTC
>MVJL01007349.1:0-53434 GCA_002156465.1 Macrocentrus cingulum | reverse complement strand
TTTTTTTTTCTTTTTTTTTTTCATTGTGCGCCTGGCTTTATCAATCTTGTGCGCCAACTTGACAAGATGGCGCTCGTCATTTTTTTGTCGTCTGTCTTATACGGAATGAATCTGCAGGAATTGAATCAAATAAACAAAAAAAAGTATCGACAGTGATTAAAAATAACATTTCAACAAATCTCAACCATAGAATAATGGTCGGAACGATGAAAATATGCTGAATCAAATAAACAAAAAAAAGTATCGACAGTGATTAAAAATAACATTTCAACAAATCTCAACCATAGAATAATGGTCGGAACGATGAAAATATGCAGTGATGGTGAGTGGTGATGTTCGCGGTATGACTGACAGGCAAGTTTTAGACAAACAATTTTTCCGGACAAAAACAATTGTATTGTTGAAACAAAAATCACCGATAAAAGTGGAAGAATGGCATAATGTTTAATAGTTTGAATTAAATAAATCAGAAGGATCAATTTTGACATTAGTTATAACCTCAAATAACTCTTGAAATATCCTATTTCCATTGATTTTATATTTTCATACGCAATCATTCCAGTCTTTCAGTGGCAGAAAAGTCGATTAATTGTTTATTTTTACGAATGTTAAACGTTTTTCTTTAATTTTTGAGGTTATTTCAGGTCTATAAGCAAATTTATATCTGTAATTCTAACAAATTTTGATTCTTTTCGTCAACTTGAATGTTAAACGTTTTTCTTTAATTTTTGAGGTTATTTCAGGTCTATAAGCAAATTTATATCTGTAATTCTAACAAATTTTGATTCTTTTCGTCAACTCTACAGGTTTTTTTTAGGGCTCAAAGTATTTAAATATGCCTTAAAAAAATTATTTTTAATTTTCTAACTATGTTTGAAGTTGTTTCAGACTCTTTACAGGTTTTTTTTAGGGCTCAAAGTATTTAAATATGCCTTAAAAAAATTATTTTTAATTTTCTAACTATGTTTGAAGTTGTTTCAGACTCTAGAACACCTTGAATGTACCTAAAATTGAAAAACATTGGTTTGCTCAACTCTGTTTGAGGTGATTTCAGTGTGAAAAAGTCTTGGAACATGTTAATTAATTTTTTTTGAATGTACCTAAAATTGAAAAACATTGGTTTGCTCAACTCTGTTTGAGGTGATTTCAGTGTGAAAAAGTCTTGGAACATGTTAATTAATTTTTTTACACTCTTAAACCATCGATTTTCATTTTATAACTCTGTGTTTAGGATTTCAACTTTGTGTGAAAAAGTCTTGGAACATGTTAATTAATTTTTTTACACTCTTAAACCATCGATTTTCATTTTATAACTCTGTGTTTAGGATTTCAACTTCAGGACAGTCTTCAAACTCATCTTTCCAGACAGTCCAGGCCATCAGCGGGGAAATTTACTCAGAAATCTTCTCCAGTGGACTTCAGCCTGGCTAAACCGACGCATCAGGTGTAAGTGTTGTTTATTTCCTTGTTTTGAATAATGTAAAACTCGGTGCAACATCGCCCGAGCTTGGGGACGTCGATTCCCGGAGAGAAATCAACCTCCCAGGCACAGTGACAGCTCTGCAGGTGATTTCTATCCACCAGAGGATCAAGGCCGAGTCTCAGGCGTCCGAGAGAGACGTCATGTCAGTCTACCCAGGTCAACACATCAAGTGTAAGTTGTATTCTGGTTTTGATCATACAATTCAGAGCTCGTAACAACTTGAACAATCTCCAACATCGCCCGAGAAGCTCGAGGACGACGATTCAACCAAGTATCCAGTCAAAGACACTGCTGCCGGTGAATCCCGTTCAACAGATGACCATCGACAGTCGAGGGAAGCTTCTTGGCTAAATTTACGATTCAACCAAGTATCCAGTCAAAGACACTGCTGCCGGTGAATCCCGTTCAACAGATGACCATCGACAGTCGAGGGAAGCTTCTTGGCTAAATTTAAACCTCGATCCTTTGGCCAACATCTCTCGCATGCGTTTTTTCTAATACGCGAGTGAAAAATCATCCTCAAGCATCTGCAAGTCGTCAGAATCCACCAATTCATCCTTTTCATCGTCCAAAGTGCTTCGACAAGGCAAAGTGAGTTTTTTTAAAAGCCTCAATTGGTCGGCTTCTTGCTCTTTCCGTTTTTCAAACTCCAATTGTTTAACCCTGTGCCAGTCCTGCACATATTTATGAGAATAAAATTTTTTGTTTTTAACATTTTAAAAAAGCGCGCGATTTTTTCGCAAAATGGCGTGTGTGCGCGCGCGCGGGTTCTGCGCCAATGAGAATTCACGACGAATTCCATACACCCCAAGCAGTCGAGCGCCCTGTGTACTGGAATTTTCTGATGTACAAGCAGTAAAGTTCATCAAAAATTAGGTACGATAATTCATTTTAATCGAAATGTTACGTGTAATTGATAATTTATAAAGGTTTAATTGAAGCAGTATCAATTGATCAGCCGACAAAGCCGTGCCGCACATTCATCTCGAAACTTGGCACACACGATGATCATTTGGGGGTTAGTTTCGTCGCGTATTTTTATTTATTGCCACAATCTTATAAATTTATCATTGAATTATTATTTTATCTTGTTTAATTCGTCATATAGATCAATTTTGGACTTTAAATGGAGTCAAAACCTGAAAATATTGGCATAAACCCCGGTGATGTCGCCGACAATGCCTGACAAAATCCAATAAAGTCAAGCGCCGACCAGTGATCTTCAGAGAAGGTAAAAATTTAGTATTGAAATGTATAAATATATATCAGGTATCTAAAAAAAAAACCATTTCATCGTAACAATTAAATATAGGAGATTCGAAAGTCGAAATATACGACCCTCTGATGCGAGAACTGTCTGCAGACCTGGAGACAAGGACAATTCGGCATTTTTGAGCATAACTGCAGTGAATCTGAGGAGCAAACCGAAGTCCGGTGACGAGGAATGGGTGCTGTGACAGGCCAGATCAGCATTCTCAGGTATTTTTATTATAATTTCTTTGAATTTATTACACCGACTGTCAACTAGGACAATTGAATGTGCTGATCAATGCGAGTAAAACACCAAAATATGCCAAAATATGCCATTTAGAACTTATAGATAACGAGAGACGAGAGAAATCTTGAAATTACGGCAATAAATTCGTCTTTTCTAATGGGAGTCTTGTTGTTTACAGTGGGAATGCGCGCGCTAACTTGGATTCAAACAAGCCACGTGTGTTGAATGGTATCGGCAATAAATTCGTCTTTTCTAATGGGAGTCTTGTTGTTTACAGTGGGAATGCGCGCGCTAACTTGGATTCAAACAAGCCACGTGTGTTGAATGGTAGCTCCAATATCAAAAACATACTCCAGCCGGAGAAGTGGGATAAACACACGGCAGATTGGCGCTCAATTTTCTCCATTTTAAGAGTGACAGTAAGTATTTTAGCTTTATTGAATGCGGAAACACTTGATAATTACCTGTTTTGTGTTTTTTTCCAGGTGAGTGTAGTGTTGTTAAAAACATACTCCAGCCGGAGAAGTGGGATAAACACGGCAGATTGGCGCTCAATTTTCTCCGTTTTAAGAGTGACAGTAAGTATTTTAGCTTTATTGAATGCGGAAACACTTGATAATTACCTGTTTTGTGTTTTTTTCCAGGTGAGTGTAGTGTTGTGTGCAGTGATCCATGGACATTCTGGACAGATGGACATATAATTGGTCAGTACAGTGACTTATATGTGTGCTGTGATGGACAACATTGGATAGGAGAAGCCGCCGGGCTGGAAAATGCTGTTCTTCCGTCGCTGGATGTGGGGTATCGTTGATTTTCGAGTCCCTCCGGTCCTCATCATGTCGTGGATGAAAGATCCAAATCGACACGAGGATATGCGGTTGTATTTTTATTACCCACCTGTCAGGACAGTGCATAGTGGCCGCCAATCTATCGAGATCCAACCAAATTTAGATCCAAATCGACACGAGGATATGCGGTTGTATTTTTATTACCCACCTGTCAGGACAGTGCATAGTGGCCGCCAATCTATCGAGATCCAACCAAATTAATCTCGATGACTGGCGAGTGGTCCCTGAGATCAATTTTTCTCTTAGTATTCCCTATTTTTGCACTGTTTTTCCTCTTAAATTACTCGTTTTTGTCTGCAAGATACTTACAAATGTTAAAAGTCGACCCTAAGTTTTTCTCTTAGTATTCCCTATTTTTGCACTGTTTTTCCTCTTAAATTACTCGTTTTTGTCTGCAAGATACTTACAAATGTTAAAAGTCGACCCTAAGTTTTGGAAAAAAATTAAAAAATTCGATTTGTGCAGTGCAAAAATTATTCCGCGACAGTAAAAAAATCTTATCCAAGTGTCAACTGGCTTGTACGATTGTTGCAGTGGATAGATGAGACACTTGGACATGGTTTTTTATTACTGAGGGTTTCAGTAAAAAAATCTTATCCAAGTGTCAACTGGCTTGTACGATTGTTGCAGTGGATAGATGAGACACTTGGACATGGTTTTTTATTACTGAGGGTTTTCAGCTTTATTTAGACGCAGCCGTTTAAAATTTTTCAATTATTCCCGCGAAAGAGAGTCATGTTTTTCCTTCGATAATCCTGCAAGCTCACTCGCAACATTCAAACACGCAAATTAAATACACTCGTACACTCAGTCTACTATATTTTATTTATCTAAATACAGTCAGATTATCAATTTCACTCAATTTCCAATGTCCGAGCAAGTATTGAGTCTTCTCTTGAGCTTAGCAGTTGATTTATCGCAGAAAAGAGTGATAATCTTTTGCCTTTGCTCTTGTATAACGTCGAGTCATAGTCCGCCAACGTCCTTGTAAACAATTTGACAGGATTTTCAGCTCTACTGTCATCGGCATCACAATAAAAACGGTTGGTACACTAAATAAGTTACATGAGGCTCGAGTAATCAGTTTATTAGAGCCTTGTGTGATAAAAAAAAAATTATCTAGCTTTGTAAACTTCTCGCGTGTGGGGTTTTACAAGGCTGGATAGAGTGTTTGCATGTCTGTGTGGTCTTGATAAAAAAAAAATTATCTAGCTTTGTAAACTTCTCGCGTGTGGGGTTTTACAAGGCTGGATAGAGTGTTTGCATGTCTGTGTGGTCCGAAAAAGGGGATGGTGCCCGGGCACCACGGGTAGAGTGAGTGATTTTTGGAATTATTTTCGTTTTTTAGGTTTATAATGTTACTAGGTAGGCCGCGGTTCATTTAGAGTCGTCTGGTGTGAATTAATTAAGCAGGCAGGGCCAGGCTCTAGGCGTTATTTCGAGGTAGTTACCGGGAAATAACTTCAGCACACAGTTGTGATGGCTGAATGAGTTTCCCGGAGAGCCTGATAGACTTAGTTACTTGTCTTTCGTAAGGTACAATCAATCACCATGCAGATTGATTACATTCTGATGGTCCAAAGCCTTCTGCTTTGAGATACCAATGATTTTTTCACCATTTAGGCACAAATATCCTGCCTGGCACGTTGATGAAAGAGTAATTGCTCTTCAGAGACGTGTTTCAGGCATGTTTTCTCACTCAATTAATTTTTTCAAGTATCAAGGGATATTTGTGCATTGATACAGGTGGCACTGGCTGAAGAGGATTCAATGATAAGTCATTGTGAATTGATGCTCGCATGATAGCTCGTTAACAATGAATTTTCATCTTTATTTATAGTCCTGTCCCACGTTTGTCACTATGCACTCTGTCTATATGTGTTTTTGAAGAATTTTTACTAATTTATCTGGAATTTAAGTCTGTTTCAGCTTTATATGTTGCAGGTGGGAAAGAAATTACAATGTTATATTCATAAAAAATGCACTGAGGACTCGATTTTTATTGTAAGTTGACTATGATAAAAAAATTGTATTTTTTCACACTACAATTTCCACGCAAGTTTCATTTTTAGTTTTAATTTTTGAGCTTACTTCAGATTTTTTCAGGGCTCAAAGTATTTAAATATGCCTTAAAAAAATTATTTTAAATTTTCTAACTATGTTTGAAGTTGTTTCAGACTCTAAAACACCTTGAATGTACCTAAAATTGACGAACATTGGTTTGCTCAACTTTGTTTGAGGTGATTTCAGTGTGGAAAAGTCTTGGAACATGTTAATTAATTTTTTTTACACTCTTAAACGATTGATTTTCATTTTATAACTCTGTGTTTAGGATTTCAACTTTAGGACAGTCTTCGAACTCATCTTTCCAGGCAGTCCAGGCCATCAGCGGGGAAATTTACTTAGGAATCTTCTCCGGTGGACTTCAGCCTGGCTAAACCGACGCATCAGGTGTATGTGTTGTTTATTTCCTTGTTTTAAATAATGTAAAACTCGGTGCAACATCACCCGAGCTTGGGGACGTCGATTCCCGGAGAGAAATCAACCTCCCAGGCACAGTGACAGCTCTGCAGGTGATTTCTATCCACCAGAGGATCAAGGCCGAGTCTCAGGCGTCCGAGAGAGACGTCATGTCAGTCTACCCAGGTCAACACATCAAGTGTAAGTTGTATTCTGGTTTTGATCATACAATTCAGAGCTCGTAACAACTTGAACAATCTCCAACATCGCCCGAGAAGCTCGAGGACGACGATTCAACCAAGTATCCAGTCAAAGTCACTGCTGCCGGTGAATCTCGTTCAACAGATGACCATCGACAGTCGAGGGAAGCTTTACGTCAATTTGGATAGACTGAAACACTGAGAAACACTTCAGAATCTGGTTTTTTGTTTATCGTAAGCATTTTTTCTCTTTTTTCATGATTAGAATGGGTTTAAACGCATCTAAAAATGGTTCAAACGACTGAAATTTTTCGGTTTACAATGATGAAATTCATTTTTAAAATAGTAGAAATAATTCATATGTGTTTTAAAATTAGTTAAAATCATTTTTTTTATTGAAATTTTAATTTTGAATATTTTTTAAAATATTTTTCTTGAAGTATCAGTACATTATCTACTGTTGTTTACGTTTTCTCCATTATCGACTCTGTTGGTATAGTAGATTTTTATCGGCAAAGTAGAAATTAAAAAAAGAATTTTTTTTAATGTCGTGAATTGATTTGAAATCGAATACCACTAATTGGACGAATAATAAAAAAATATAGTAATTCAAATCCAGACATTAGACTAAATCCAGCAAAAAGTCCCATTAATCCGCCAAAAGATGCTGCAAAAAAAAAAAATTATTTGAGTTGAAAAAAAAGATTTTGAAGTGAAAAATTTACCGAATAAATTGCGCCAGTCATAGTAGACACTTCGACGATACTGAATTGCCACAAGGTCACTGAAGAATATATGCACCATACTTTCTTGCTGGGTATTCATTTTTTTACTAGAAAAATTTTTGTTCAAGTTAAAAAATAAAATATCATGTGTTTAAAACTAAAAGATTGTATTGTCAAAAAATTCAGAACTTTTGTACTTGCTGATATCTTGATAAGGATGTGAATTACACAAATTTTGCTAAGATCCTTTTTTGTAGCTAATGAAATTTTCTACAAAAAAGGTTTTGTGACCGAAATTTCTATTTCTCATAGTTTAGAAGATATTTGTAGTTTAAGACAGCAAGCTTTTGTACATACACTCTTTTCAGTTTTTCAGAAACGCGATTATCTATTTGCTAATATCTTGATAAGTATGCGAGTTACATAAATTTTACTTAAGACCTTTTTTGTAGATAATAAAATTCTCTACAAAAAAGGTTACTTGATAAAAATTGCTATCTTTATTAGTTTAAAAGATATTCAGGTTTACGTAAAGATAAATTTCATTTTTGCTTTTAGACACGCTGATATATCACATTACTCACAAGGAATCATCAATATCATGTGGATTGGTGACGTCTAAAATTCCCTGAGAGCCTTCTACGGGGTATCTGTACAGTGTGCAATCAGCTAAACACTGACACGGTCCACCATCATTGTCAAATCCACCTGATGACAGTGCACCACTCTTGGAAACATCTATACCCGGTAATGAGGTCTCAAACCAGTCTAAAAATCAAATAATCAAATTTTCTCAATTATCTAACATTAAAAAATAATTATTTCATACTTTTAAACTCTCTTAGACATTCTACATCACGAAGAGTGCACAATCGAGAACCTGTGAGACAAAAAAAAAAAATTTTTTTCGCACATTTTTCGCTGTAAAAAATCGTTTTCTTCTATTATTAATAGTTACTCACTGTTTTGCGAGTAATAGTATGGTATACAATGACATTTTTCTTCGATAATCAAAGCACGACAGTTAGTTATGCAATTTAAATAGGAATATCGATCAAATTTCATCCCTAACTCTGGTTTACCCTTTCGAGACATTGAACCCTCATCACTAAATAGACAATTTCGACTTTTAATCGCTAATTTCTTGATATCTGGTGTTGAATACGTTTCTTCTGGGGTGACACTTAAAAAAATCTGATATCCCATGCCAAGTAACTTTGATTCAGCATTGCGATCCGGATAATCGTATGAATAATGAAGAATAATCTGAAAAATGTCATTTTTTAATATATAAAAAAATGTTTAAAAATTTTTTTATCTATGTGAAAGTGTTTAAAATTATTACTTTTACTCCGTAGGCACCTCTGAGTGATGCTAAATAGTCATCAGGCTCGATATTTAGCAATAATGTCAATCCAGTCTGATAGCCACATGCTGTCACACGTTTTGGCAGTCTAAAATCGATTTTTTGGGTAATGTAAAAATTTTTTTATCTCAATCAATACGTTTTTAAAGATATATAATCCATTAAATTATATAATTTTTTAAAATATTTTACTTTTAAATTAGAAAAAATCGTAAAATTAAATATTTTTACAGATTTTTTTTTTCGTTTTTTGCAGATAATTCAGTAAATAATAGAGATAGCAGAAAATTATATAAGACTTAAATGATGAGAAATTTAATTTTCTATAAAAAATGTTATATAAATTTTTTCGATATTTTAATTTGTTTTTGTGATATTTTGAAAAATTAAAATTTTGAAAAAATTTCTGTATTGAAAAAATTGATTAAGATAGTAGTTTTGAGTTATATATCGTTAAATAATATTTAATAAGTATTAATAATTGGTTTTTACCGATTTATTGCAGATTTTTCTCGTGTTATGTAATTAAAACTACAGCAAAGACCATCTCGAGACATTGTCTGTTCAAATAATTGCATACAACCTGTCCAAATGCCTTTCCACTTGCAACTGGTAATTAAACTTGAACAATCTTGTGTTATCTAACAATTAGAATGTCTTAAAAAAAATTTTAATTTATTCATTAAAGCGATTTTTAGGGATACAAACCATTTTGATAACTTGAGAAATTGTTAAACCGTTATTATCAATAATTTCTTGAAGTTGACTAAGATTTTTTTTTATATCTATTCCATAAATTCCAGGTTCTAAAAGTTCCAAAAGCAGTGGAAATTCATTTATAAGGTATTCCTGTGATAAATCACTTGGAATTTTTCTAAAAAAAAAAAAAAAAAATTTACATTAGTTATTTAATAAATAAATAAATATTAATTTAATTTTTATTTACAGATTTTGAACGAGTTTTTTCGTTTTTTCAAGTGAAATTCGATTAATATTACAAATTGTTACAGCTGGAAATGGATAATTCCAAATTCCTCGATGAGTTGACTCAATTACAGTGATTGTAGGACGTGAAGAATTGTATTCCCATGCAATTTGCATAAATACTACAGCAAGGATGAATGAAATAAGTACCGAAATACCCCAGGAAATTCTTAAATGTAAGTTTTTATTATTTTATTATGATATTTTTATGTTTTTTATGATAATTTTACCTGTCCCAACGAGATCGATGAGTGTCAACAACTTGTCGATAACCGTGCAAACAAGTTTCAAGGCAAAATTCAGTTATTCGAGCCTTAAACAAATGAATCCATCGTTTTATCCACTTTTTACAACTGTTTTTTTCACTCAGTGACATTTTTGATACTTGGAGGTTGGATATTTACAGTTTGTCGTTTGTGAAATGTTGTTAGTTTGTATTTTGTGCAGTGAAATGAATTATCACAGTCGTTGCATGTTGTCTAGCTTCTGCCTCGGCACACGCTATTCGATAAATTATTCATGTGTTTATCTCTGATGATAATCTTGATTTTTTTTCTCTGTGCAGTTTGTCAAATACGTCGAAGGACTGATGATTAATTTATTGTCAGTGTTGTTATTGTGTTTTTAGATTTATTTACCGCTGGAATAATGTAGTGAAATATTAATAATTGTGTGTGGTTGAATCGTGGAATCTGTATTTTTTTTTTTTCTCTCGTATCGGAAATCGTGAGATTTGTCAGCTGTTGCAGAACTCGAAGATAAAATATGTTCGGTGAGTTATAAGGTTTTAATCGATATGTTTTTAATAGAAAAAAAGCCCACTCGGCAGTTGAAATGGAAGTAAATGTATTCACTAAAATCACACTGAAATTTTTGGTTTATAGGCCTGCTTAATCGGTTGTCGAGGCTGTAGACTATTAGGAGCGATGAATTTACGTGTATTTCTTCACGCTTTCACACTGAAATTTTTGGTTTATAGGCCTGCTTAATCGGTTGTCGAGGCTGTAGACTATTAGGAGCGATGAATTTACGTGTATTTCTTCACGCTAAATGCAAATAATCGACCGGCTTAATCCGTAGAGCAGTTTTTCCCGCGGTGATAATGAAAAATCACTCAAATTCGCGGTTTTTCGACCGGCTTAATCGGTTGTCAAGGCCTTTTTAATCCGTAGAGCAGTTTTTCCCGCGGTGATAATGAAAAATCACTCAAATTCGCGGTTTTTCGACCGGCTTAATCGGTTGTCAAGGCCTTAGACCATTGGGACCGACAAATCTAGATGTATTCTATCACGCTGAATGCAAATAATCGACCGGCTTAATCCGTAAACCGATTTTTCCCGCGGTGATATTAAAAAATCACTAAAATTCCTTTTTCTTTAAGCTTCACGCTGAATGCAAATAATCGACCGGCTTAATCCGTAAACCGATTTTTCCCGCGGTGATATTAAAAAATCACTAAAATTCCTTTTTCTTTAAGCGTAGCAGATTTTTTTTTATTGATTTTTTTGCAATAACTCGGTAAATAATGAAAATAGTGAAAAATATTATTGAACACAATTGATCTGGAATTAAATTATCTACAAAAAATGTTAAATAAATTTTTCTCTATTTCTTTCAGTTTTTGAGATATTATTAATTTTTGAAAATTTTTATTTTTTAAAATATCTCAAAAACAATGTGAACCATTGAAAAATTCAATTCTACATTTTTTGTAGAGAATTAAATTTCCTATTATTTAATTTCTATAATATTTTTTGTTATCTTCTTTATTTATCGAGTTATCGGCAAAAAAAAAAAAAAACTATGAATATCGCATAAGTTACGTTTTGGGAATAAATAAATTTTTTTTTTTAATTTCGTTGAAATATAATACTAGCTTAGTGTTTTATTGAATTAATAAAAAAAAAATTAAAAGTTTGATTGGTTGGATTATTAGTGAGAAATTATGTTTCAATTATTGTTATGACCCGGTTGTTCTGATGAAATAGCTTAAGTTCAAGTTCGTTTTAGTTTTTTGCATTTTTTTCACTGCTGCCTGCCGGCACATTACACCCAAGTAAAGTGTCAAAGTGCGTATATATATAACGGCACTTGGCCAGACTGCTAACTTTTTCCATATTCCAATTAGAATATTTGCGATTGATTTAAAGTCTGCGGAAGCAAATATTAATGGTTCAACCCAGCGATAAATTTACAGTGTCGATGGGGTCTGGCACCCCTATATAAGAATTCTACCCTATGCCGTGTGGAAAAGCTAAGAAGTCGCGCTAGTGTGGCAAAGGCAAAGAAATATTGAGTAAGAAAATGACGAGTGGCAATGGCTTAAGTACTTTAACTATACATATGCCAACTTTACGACTTGTACCAACTTTTTTCATAATTAATCTTGTTTGAATTTTATTCTAGCATAATTTATACATACTATATAAATGTCTAGAACTAACAAAAATCCCGATAATCACGTTAATCCAATAGATTGTACTTGTAATATTATATATATTTTTTATTAATATCTCAATATCTCTGTAAATATGGAAAATAATGAAAAATATCATAAGTGTGAAATGATAGGAAATTTAATTTATAATATTTAATGTTGAATAATATTTTTCATGATTTTGTTTATTTATCGAGTTATTGATAAAAAACTAAAAGAAAAAAATTACGAAAACGTTTAGAAAATTTTTCTCCAAGATTTTTTTTATTTATTTTCGTTATTTTATAATATTTAATTGGTTTTTTTTTTTAGAAAGTAAAAAATTTTTTTTCTTTATTATCACAAATTTTGCATTGAAATTTTGCAATAAATCAGTAAATAAGTGAAATAATGAAAAAAAAAAAAATCATTAAAACGTGAAAATTCATTTATTGGCAGTTTTAAATTATTTAAAACTGATTTTTTAACATTATTTATGTAAAATTAATGGGTACAACATTTTAAAAACTAAAATATTAATTTAAAAAAATATTTCATCCCTTAAAATTTTTTTTCAACCCTTTAAAACAACCCTTAATATATATTTTTTTTTTTCCAATAAATTCTGAAATTCTTTTCATTTTTAAAATAATTGGAAAAAAAATTTTTTTCACTAAATTATCTAGAAAAAAAAAAAAAAAATTTAATATCTGAGTTTCACGAATGTATAATTTAATAAGGGGTTAAAATCAAAGTAGTAGTAGCAATGATGATAGAACGAGAGAGATTGAGACAATACGAGAAAAAAATAAAAATGAATGAGAATGATATTATACTGAAGTAGGGAAGCAAAATGCGAGTAATGATCAAGGGAGACGGAAAAGTCGTCGTAGTAGAAGCAAGATAAACATGGAAAGCAAATGTAGAAGCGATAAAATGATATGAAAATCCTACAGCTGGATATATAAAAGTGATATGCTGACTTGATGTTAGCTTGGATATCTTCTATTTCTTCTTTGCAATCATACTCGCAATCATTTCAAAACTTTCCGAGGTTTTTTTTATTTTTTATTATTTATTTATTTTTTTTTTATCTAGAAATATTATTATTGGCGCGCATCGCGCTGCACAGCGAGTCACTTATGCAATATCTGTAATTCGCAAACAATGTCTGTGGCTCACGACCTCTCGTAAATTTTATATGTATGTGTGTATATATATTCTTCAAGTCGTAAATTTGAATTACTTAAAATACAATTTTAAGAATGGAAAGATATTTATTGACCACTTTAACACTGGTTAAAAAATAAATTATTATTTTTATTGATTATAAAAAAATTTATATATTAAATTATAAACTTTTTTTTTTTTTAGCAAAAAATTGGGGTAATATTTAAAGATTTTGGTTTTTTTTTTTTTTTTTTTTTTTAATTTTTTGATTTTTAAAATTAGTTTAGTAGAGGAAAAAAATTTTTTTTTTAACACAATTTTAAAAGAGTATATATATATCCCTTGGAAATCTTGTGATTTTTTGGTTTTTTACTGATAACTCGGAAAATAAAGAAGATAACGAAAAATATTATAGAAGTTAAATAATAGGAAATTTTATTTTCTATAAAAAATGTAGAATTAAAATTTTCAATATTTCGCATTGTTTTTGAGATATTTTGAAAAATAACAATTTTAAAAAATTAATTATATCTGAAAAACTAAAGGAGATATAAAAAAATTTATTAAATATTTTTTATAGATAATTAAATTCCAAATCAATTGTGTTCTATAACATTTTTCATTATTTTCATTATTTATCGAGTTATTCACGAAAAAATGAAAAAAATTACAAAAATCGCGAGATTTCCAGATACGATATACACTTTTTTTTTAATTTCACAAAAAAAAAATCAACTCTTACAATCCTTAATTTTCATTTTCTACAATAAAAAAAAAAACAAATAAAGTAATTTTTTTTATATTTCGCATTATTTTTGCGATATTTAAAAAAAAAATGTAAATTTTCAAAAATCGTCAATATCTCAAAAACTAAAAGAGATATAAAAAAAATTTATTTAACATTTTTTGTAGATAATTAAACCCCCAATTATTTAACTCTTATAAAATTTTTCATTATTTTTATTATTTACCGAGTTATTACAAAAAAAACATAAAAATCATGATATTTTTATGTTAAAAATTTATAAAAATTAAAAAAAAATTTTTTTTTTCATCTTATTAAACATCTTAAAAATAACTTTACAATATATATTTCATAAAATAATTGTATATACTATGAACATATGATTTTATAATGATGTTTACGAATGTCGAATTGATGAAGGTTGTAAAAATTTATCGTTTTCTCATATCTGCTTCTTTTTTAAGCTACTGTTTTTTTACCTACATACATACTAATACTATATATAATTTACATAGCTTATAGGTAGCATCCAACACTTATTCCATCATCGCTCATCATTAGTGAATTTAATTCAGGCCCGCGGATGAGGGACGTATACGAGCACCTGATGCTTTGTGTTTCGAATACTCATCATTTCTTTCGTACCATCATCATGACTTGGATATAGAATCCTTATGGCTCAGGACTATTCAAAATCAAAAGGAATTATTCTGGAAGCCTTCAACATAGAGTTTAATGGCGGCCAACAACAAAAGATCCACCAGGCATGGGCTATTGTCACTGAAGATTATAGTCACTGACATGCCTTGTCCAACCAACATCCTTAAGAGTAATGTTTCTTTAATGTTGATGAAATTTACGAGTGAAGCCTTTTTTTCTCTCTTTCAATCACTCATTCATTTTTTTTTCTCTTGAAAATAATTTTTTTTCTTTTTCGGGTTGAAGGTGTAAAGTCTACTGCGGATATGTGATATAGGTTTTTTTTTTTTTTAGTTTTTTTTTTTTCTCAATTAATAGCATGTTTAAATGGATGAATATAAATATGAACTTGATTATTCGTGAAAGTTACGTGTATATATATCTAAAATGCGTTAAAATTTCGACAGTTTATTTTTAAGTGATTTTTTTTTTATTTTAATTATCAAGCGAATATTAAGGGATAATTTATTTGTTTAGAAATGGCAGCAAATTGAAAATTTCGAAAAATGAAAAAATCTGATTTTTAATGATTGAGATATTTTTTGAATGCGATATAATTTATTGAATATTTATTGAGTTCATCTAAAAACTGATGAAATGAGCTTTAATTTCTATATATCGATATCTTTTGCTAGTTTAAAATATTTAATTATATTAAATTGAATGATTTAGTGAAATTTTGCTATTTTCAAGAGAAATCTACTTCCATTTTGGCTGCCGAATGGCATTTTTTATATGTCATTTGATGTTTTTTTACCTCCTCAATATGCTAGGTACATCTTTTCAATCGGGCGAGGTTATCTAGGGGAAGAAAACACGAAGAAATAGTCATTTTTGGTGAATTTTGACCTTCTGACGTGCCGAATGGCATTTTTTTTTAATATCACCGCCGGAAAAATTAATTTACGGTAATTTCTTATGATTAATTAATTTATTATTAATATATTGTCTAATATTCGATTTTTGAAATAAAAAAAGAATTAAAAAAAATAAATAAATTTCCAAAGAAAGATTGTATAATAGAGATAGAGTAAATTTACTGGATGCATGGGTGAGTCAATAATAGAAGCATGGCATTGGTTAGACAAATGGTGTATATTTTTATATACGATATTATCTTTTGGTGGTGAGCATAAAATTTAAAATAGAGGGTGACCAAAATGATGAGATTCAATCCTACTCAGACACGTGTTTGAAGAAATGCCTCTTATCTCTTAAAATCACAGTGTTGTCAAACAAGGCTGTGGTACAACTATGATAGGGTGAAAGTGTCTATAATATAATACGATCTCACACATATAGTCACGTGGCGGCACGCGTGAGGACCTCCTGCCGCGTCGTCAATAAATGACGAGATTGTGTAATTGAGTGTATAATTCATGACTTTTAGGCTTTATAAAATCTCTTTAAATATATATCACCAAAACTCATGAATACTATTAAAAAAAATTTACATTTTTACATAATTTTAATTCAGATTTAAAATTTTATTTGAAAAATTTTTGTTTAGATTATTTAATGATTTAGGGAGGTCCTTAAAGATTTTATTGATTGTTTTTGTATATTTTAGACTGAAAATTTGACTGAAAAAATGGGAAATTTTTACAATTTTTACCGTTAAATTTCACTTTTTTTTCTGAATTTGGGTTTAAAAATTTAAAATTTTGGCTCATAAATTTTTTTTAGGATTTTTGTGGACTCAGGAAGGTTCTTAAGGACCTTATTGATGGTCCTTGTATATCTTAACCCTCATATGAAAGTAAAGAAATGCGCAAAATTTGATATTTTTCTCCATATTTTGATTTAAAAATTTGAAATTGTCAAAATTTCGTGTTAAAAAAATTTTTTTAAAGTTTTTTTGTGGACTTGGGGAGGTTTTGAAAAACTTTATTTATAGTTCTTGTATATTTTAAACTTGAAATTGCAAAGAAAAAAGCGAAATTTCATCAATTCTTATTGTTAAATTTCACTTTTTTTTCTGAATTTGGGTTTAAAAATTTAAAATTTTGGCTGATAAATTTTTTTAAGGATTTTTCGTAGACTCAGGGATATCTTTAAGGACTTTATTGATGATCCTTGAGTATTTAAGACGTAAAATTGTAGAGGAAAAATGCGAAATTTTGATTTTTTTAACGTTAAAATTGGAATTTTCGATAATTATGGTTAAAATTTGTGGGATTTTATTGGGTTATTGTGTGATAAAGATGTTGATATGATTGTTTAGGTTTATTTAGAACGGTAAAAACGGCGGGCAGTAACCTATAGGCACAGATAAAGCAAGTGGTCGGTCGGCAAGTTGTCCTTACATTACCATATCATTGAAACTTGTAAGAATTCAATTTGTATGGCACACGTGGCTGAATAAAGGGATATTTGCAGATGGTGCCATCCCTCGGGGCATCGTCCATTATACAGATAAATTTCTAGCTACAACCATAGTCCCGTATTTTGCTTTCCGAGCTTGCCTTTTTATGTCATCGTATATATAAGCATTGTTGACCATTTTGATTCCTGAATTCACCCGTCATTTTATCTCTATTTATCTAACGACCTTACAAATAATATTTTATACCGTATTTAAAGATCAAACGAATTTTTTTTTCTATATTTGCAAAACAAATATTATAATTTTTTATGAATGATTTTTCCTTTTTATTTCAATGGTTCAATTTATCTTGAGCGAAAAAATTAGATTTTTGTGAAATTATCCAATGAAATAATTATTACTCACTTCAAAGTGTGTCTATACTAAGTTTTAAGACCGTTGGTTGTGATAAAAAAATTTTTTTTAGTGAAAAATTTTCAAAAAAGTACTTCTAGTTGGGAATATTTTGATTTTCATGATTTTTTTTTAAGTTTTTTTGCGATAACTCGGTAAATAATGAAAATAGTGAAAAATTTTATAGAACTTAAATGATTTAAAATTCAATTATCTACAAAAAATGTTCAATAAATTTTTTTATATTTCTTTCAGTTTTTTAAATATTATTAATTTTTAAAAATTTTTATTTTTCAAAATATCTTAAAAATAATGCAAAATAATGATAAATTTCATTCGACATTTTTTAAAGAAAATCAAATTTCCTTTCATCTATTATTCATAACATTTTTCATTATCACCTTAACGAGTTATCAGTAAAAAACCAAAAAAATCATTAAATCCTCAAGAGAATATAACCTTCAAAAAAATTGTTTAAAAAATTTTTTTCATTTAAATTAAATGTCTTAATTTTTATTTTAAAAGTTAATTTAACTAAAAAAAAAATTCAATATGATTTTTATTCGGTTAAAACAAGAAAAATTGAATTTTTTTCGAAATTATCGAATGAAACTGAGGTTTAAAATTGTAAATACATGATATTTTACATTTTTTAATATCATTTACCTTTAATTATACGATATTTCACATATTCCACTTTTTTGATACTAACTTAACCATAGCTATTTCTAAGATATAGTCATTTTAATGTTTTCACAGTAGTATAAATGAGTAAAATTTCAAATTTACGACCCTCTTTTAAACTTTAATTATTCATACTTCATTACACATAAACATTTATACTTGTAAGAAATTTGTTTCGATGCAGATTTCGCAATATGAATATTTTTTTCAAATGTTTTTCACTATGATAATAGACACAAAATGAGTAATGTTGATCGTATTTGCGTACAGATCGCAAAACCATCTCCGCGAGGGTCTCTAATGGACTGTCGACTCGTATTACCGTTATCATTGCGTCAGTCTGACGCTCAAATCCCCCATTCGAACATTTTTCATGCAGATCTGCAGAGGTCAGCCCGACTAATGATAAGTCGTCTCCCTTTCTAACTTGTCATTAAACAAAAAAAAAACCTTTATTTTTGATCAATCATTGACAAATCGTTTGAGTTTTTGCATTTCATTGTCATTCATTTTTTTTTAAACAACTTCTAAAAGCCACTTATAAAACGGAAAAAAGAGATTTTCAAGTTTTAGGGGTTGGTCAATGGTTTTTAAAATGACGCCAGGGGGTAGTAAATTTTTTTTAGATTTTTTTAGACTATAAAGTAAATTAAAAAAAAAGTTTTATGGCAATTTGATGATTTAAACTATTTTTTTCTATTATTATTTCTTGTAAAATCTCGAGATTTTCAAGTTTACAGAGTAATTTATGGTTTTTAAAACGATTTTAAAGGGTTGAAAAATTTTTTGGATATTTTTCAAGTACTAAAGTAATTTTTAAAAAAGTTTTATTATAAAAAAAAATTTTTTTTCAATTATTAAAAACACTTTTTTCTTATTAAATTAATTTATTAATAGTTTAAAAATCATTTAAAATAATAATTTATTTTTAAATATTTATAAAAAGTGTTGAAAAATTAAAAAAAAAATTTATATTTCTTTATGATAGAGTATTTAAAAAAATTATTTTCATCATTAAAACCCGATTTTTTTTCAATTTAAAATTCGAAAAAACGTTAAAATCTTTTTTTTTTAATAGAAATTTGCGATATAGTATTGAATTTTCATAGCGTGTGCTTTGGTCTGGTGGATTATGAGGCTGATGTGAGCTGGTGGATCGTAAACGGAATGAGATAAGTTAGGTAGTAGTTTAATTCGTGCAGCAGACACTGCAATCCAGTGGTTCGAGGCGAGTGGAGGGATGATTTGGCGCGATGAAGAAGGGTGACGAATACACTGCGAAAGTAAATGTACAGATACAACTATCCAGCTCTCTTTCTCGTCCCAAACTTAATCATAACAGCCTGTTAGCCAAATGAATAGCCCGGGGGTGACTGCATGGGGTCGCACAGCACTTACTTCCATCCCCCTCGTTACGCTTCGTGCGGTCCGATCTGCCCTTGCCGATCGACTTTTCCTGCCAAAGTGCTACTCCTGGCATATAGCTGCACAAGCTCGTTATTAAATTAATCTACCGTTTAGTAAATTGATTTCCAAGGCACACTAGTGAATTTATCACTTGTCAATATGATTTTACTACTGTCTTTCGATAATTGAAATTTATATTTTCTTTTTTTCTCCCCCCCCATATTTCAAATTATATTTTTATTATTTTTAGGAGTGTCAATTTTTTTTTTTTAGAAAAACGTGTTTTTTGGGTTAAACAGACTTTTTTTTTTGGAATTTTAGTGTTAGGAACTGTTGAATTATTAGTTTTAATCATTTTTTTAAATTGTTTGATGATGATTAATATAGATTTTTAATAGAAATTGAGTTTTTTAATGCAGAAAGAATTTTTTTTTTATAAATTTAATATCAAGAAATTTGAGTTTTAGAAATTTAGCCGTAGGTGTTGGGATACAAATATTAATAATATTTTTAATGAAAAAAAAAAACGGGTTTTTATGGCAAAAAAAAAATTTTTTTTCAACGTTTAATATCATGAAATTTTTGTTTGTTTGTTTGTTTTTTTTTTCATTTTTTAACAGTTTTGTTAGGCCGTTTAGAAATAAATTTAGTAGTAATAAGTATTTTTACGGCGAAAAAATTTGTTTTCGAAGTTTAATACGAAGAAATTTGAGTTTTATTCTTTAAAACCATTTTTTTTTTATTTTTTACGGATTAAAAAAATTTTTTTAGCATTTTATGAAGAAATAGGTATACCTATTTTTATTATTTTTGAAAGTTATTTGTAAATACTACTGTTCTAAAATATTGCTGAATACATTTTTAGAGGAAAAAAAGGTGTTTTTAAGGATTAAAAAAAAATTTTTTTAGCTATTTTTTTCCTCTATTGGGATTTTAAAAAAAGTTATTCAGAAATTTTATTAGAAGCTTGGTATTTGGTAAAAATATTTGTCAGAAAAAAAATTCTAAAATCTAAAAATTTTATATTTAAAATCAGAATTTCAGTTTTAACCCGACAATAACCGTATAAACTTCCCAAATATCCGCGTTTACCACATTCGATTGACCATTCAAGATATCCAAGTGCAATTCAACCCAATATAAATCTTAAAATATACCAAAATCAATACACACGTGATAAGAAAAAAAAAAAAAAACAAAACTTTATATATATATATAAATATAACCACATCCTTAAAACATGAAATACAACTTGACGCAAAAACCCTTCATATTTCTCAATTTTATCATTTTCTCACAAACTTTTACCCATTAAATAATATTTACTATACCCTCTAAATAAACAAACAAAAAAAAATCCAAAGAAAAAAAATTTTTTTTTCTCATCTTTCAAATATAAAAAATATTTTATATATGTTTATCATTTATTTAATCAGAGATATAATACATAAGCAATGAGTATAACATTTATGTATAATTTATACAGTGTATTACAATTTTATACAGATTGTCGCTACAATGAATTTTTGTGCTGTACATTGGTTTTTTTTTTTTTTTCCATTATAAATTATTATATGCGTTATAATATGTTTTTTTTTTTTTTATATATATAATCATTTTAATTTTGTCTCTTTCTTTGTTTCAAAATCATTTTATATATAGCGATATTTAAGCCAAGTAGAGCTGTTTTATTTATTAAAACAATCATTAAAAATTTTTTTTCACACAAAAATTTTATTTTTTCTTTAAAAATCACGGATTTTTTCAATTAATATTGATTTAATAAACCTTTAACTAGATATTTTATAAGTTAAAATTTAATTATCAATAAGATTTTTATAAATTTAAAATAGTTTAAACATAAATAAACAGCTCTACTATGCTTTTTTTTTTTGCTTTTTTCTAAGTCTAATTACCTCAAAAGGTTGCATTTAAAACGCCAAATATCACAATTACAAGTATCTACATAATATACAATGATTTTCACATGAGATATCATGAAAATTTTATGGGTATAAGGTAATCTAGCTGACTATACCCAAATTTTTTTAGTTTTTTCTTTCTTTTAAGCTAAAAAATGTATAAAAAATTTATTGCACCATTTTTTTTTTTAATAATTATATTTTAATTAAATAATACATTTTACATATTTATTTGTTAAATAAAAAAATAATACTATATGATTTTTTTGGGGAATTAAATCGGAAAAGTCATGAAAATTTGATGTTTTTTTTTGTTGAAAAATTGTTTTTTTTTTTTTTTTTTAATCACGATTTTTTTTTTTTGTGTTTTAGCTTTTAGTGATCGTCAAGAAGTCTCATCGATCTTCAACGAGAGCCAATTTGGAAGATAAAGAAACAAGAAAAGTCTGGAGAATAAAAGAAAAAGGAAAAAAAAAAACGGTCGTGAACACGTTTTCCTCTCGTTCGACGTTGGTGTTTCTGGCGGATTAGTTCCTGCCCTCGTTGAATATCTCTCGCACCCCAATGCACCGCCTCTATAGTCCATAGCCACGCCTTATACCCCCAAGTTTCATGTTGCCTCACGGTCCATACTGTTGTTCAAGCTCGCGTCTGAGCCTCTTTGCTGCTGTTTCACCAGTAGCTTGTTCAGTCTCACCGTCGCTGCATCCATCCTCATTTTCTGCTACAATTCCCTCGACTTCCTCTTGACGTCTTTTTGCCGTTGCCATCTCGGCAGCGTGCTTTTTCCGCCACTTTGTTCGACGATTTTGAAACCACACCTGTAACATTTATTTAAATTTTAATTAATTATAGGGCTTTAAATTAGAGTTGGGGGTTTTTTTTTTTTGGTTTTTTGTTAATAACTCGGTTAATATTTGAGATAGTGAAAAATTTTATAGAAATAAAAATGTAGGGAATTTTATTTACTATAAAAAATGTGGAATATATTTTTTTGATATTTTAATTAGTTTTTGAGATATTTTGAAAAATTTAAAAATTAAAAAAATCAATTATATTTCAGAAATTAAATAAGATACAAAAAAAAATGTTGATTATGTTTTTTGTGAGGAATTTAACTCTTAATCTGTTATGTTCAATGATATTTTTTGTTATTTTGGTTATTTATCAAATTATTACCAAATAACTAAAAAAAAAAGCGTGCAATCTTTGAAATCTTGGAGTTGTGGTTATTTTAGTTTTTTATTGATAACTCGATAAATAAGCGAGATAATGAAAAATATCATGAAAGTTAAAAAATAGGGAATTTTATTTCCTACAAAAAAGATGGAATACATTTTTTTGATATTTTACTTAGTTTTTGAGATATTTCAACGATTAAAAACATTAAACAAGAAATATATTAATAAAAGTAGATTTCTAGATTTGGTTTTCAGATTTTCGATGGAAAAGAAATATTTTAAAGGTTTTATTTGACGACAGAAAGAGTAAGAAAACATACTACAATACATAACTGAACTAATAAACAATAATTTCTATCTAAAATAATTCTTAAAAAATTATTTTAGGTCTAGAATATTCTTTTTTCACTGGAATGAAAGACCGAACATAACTGGATAAGCTGAAAAAATTTTTTTTTTAATTCTTAAACCACAGTCTAAGAGTTTAAGAAACTAAAACAATTTTTTCAAAGATGCCTACAACATATTTCAAAGTATAATTCAATGAAAAAAATTTTTTAAAAATATTTTTAAAAGAAAAAACTGGATTTTTTCAGTAATAAAAAATTATTCTAACCTAAACTAACTTTGAAAAACCTTTTTTTAGGTCCAAATTATTCATTTATATTGGAATCAAGTGGAAGAAAGCTCAATGAAGAATTAAAAACGATTGAAAAGCTCAAAAAAAAAAAAAAATTTTTTAACATCTAAAACCATAATCTAAGGATTTAAAACACCTAGGTAAATTTTTTCAAGATAATTCCAACATATTTCAATATCTAATTGAATGGAAAATATGTCTAGAAATATTTTTCACCCTAAAAAATTCGATTTTTCAGGCAAGAAAAAAATTTTTTTCATTGAAAGAAATTTTTTCTAATTTTTTTCAACTCAAATTTAAGCGTTTAAAATATTTTAAATAATTTTTTTGACAATGATAATAAGTTATTTAAATAATTTAAGTGATAAAATAATTAATTTAAATATTTTTTAGTTGAAAAATTGGATTTCTCCAGTGAGATCTTGTTTTGTTCCTCATCTCCTCACATCTATAATGGTTAAAATACATACTGAAAGACTGTCTCCGCAACAATGTATTTAATTAACGTAACAGGCATCAGGGGAGCATGGGAGTGCTTGCGATTGCACCCACAAACCCACCCCAACCCCCAGTGCCTTGGTTATACCAGCCCTCGCAAGCGTGCTTCTATGATTGCTACTAGTATCATCTAAGCTTCTTAGCATTTTCTGCTATCTAACAACTATACAAATTGTTCAAGAACTACTAAACATCAACATCCATATGAAGTAAGTTAAATAACTACCCTTAAATAGTGAAAAAAATGGTTTTTTTCAATTTTTTCGTCGGTTTTTTTCCTATTAAAATTTCTTTTTCACCCAAATTCAATGGGGATTGCATATTCTATGTATATGCAGATATTTCAGATAACTTTCTACATGGGTGTGATACTGATATAAACAGTTGATCCTCCCCACCAACCCCCCTTTTACGCCAAACGCTTCCATCAGCCCCTACAAGCCTGGATTACCATGTGCGGTTTTTTTTATCCTAGTTTTATATATATATATTAGTTACGCACGCGTTGCTCTGGCGAGGGTGTTGCACCCTTGTGCAGGCGTTAGATTTATTAAATCGAGATTATCTAAGCCTGTAATATTGTTCTCTCGACGACAAAACCCGAAGTATAAAACCCGCGGTTAAATCGCTCTATTTCTATTTTTTTTTTCCCGTGTTATGCCGTGGTTTTTTTTTATTGATTGAAGAATATATTGTTTCGAAAGATATTTTGGGGCTAGCATATATAGGGGGGTTGAAAAAAAATTTTTTTTTTACATTTTAAAGCCATGTCAACTTGAATTTTTCTTGAATTTGAAGTTTTTGGTTTTTTAAAAAATTTTTTTAAGGGTGTATTAGGTATTAGGGGGTTGAGAAGTTGTTGAAAAATATTGAATAATTAATTGTATAATTAATCTAAGGGTTTTGGTTGATTGAAAAAAAAAATTTAGAATTTTTTTTGGGAATTTTTTTTAAGAAATTTTTTTAGGGGTGTATTAAGGGTGTAATAGGGGCTAGGGACGCTGAAGAATTGATTAAAAAATGTTTTATGATAAATTGTTTAATTAATTAAAAAATTTTTTGTTTATTTAAAAAAAATTTTTAGAATTTTTTTTTTTTAAATTTTTTTAAGGGATGTATTAGGGGCTAAGGGTTTTAAATAATGTTTTTAAAAAATTAATTGATCAATTGTTTATTTAATCTGAGGATTTTTATTGATTAAAAAATAAAATTTTAGAATTTATTTTTGAAATTGAGGAAAAAAAATTTTTTTGAGGGTGTGTATTGAGTATATTAAGGACTAAAGGGTTGAAGAATTGTTGAAAAATATTGAATAATGAATTTTTTATTTAAACTAATGATTTTTGTTTATTTAAAAATTTTTTTTGGTTTTTTTGTTTGGGAATTTTTTCCAAGGAATTTTTTGGGGGTGTATTACAGGATCTAGGGGATTGAGAAACTATTTAAGAATGTTGGATAACCAAATTTAGCATTTTTTGTTTATTTTAAAAAATATTTTTGAATTTTTTTTTTCAATTTTTAGAGTTTTATAGTTGAGTTTGTTAAAAATTTTGTTTAGGGGTTAAATAATTATTTTTTTTTTTTGATTGAAAATAAAATATTAGTGTATTGTAGATAAAATACCTAATGGTCCATAAACGAATGACGTCTCTCTGACGCACATTTTAGAATGTTTTCTACATGGTTGATTTCCATGCGTACTTTATTCAAAGTGCTAGCTTTCATTGGTTAGCTCATAAATATCTTTTTTTTTCCAATATTTTATGGGTATTTTATTGAAGTATTTTCTAACAAAAAAATAAACATTTGTGGCAATATACTAAGCAAAATGTTATCGGCTTCTTGAAATCATCCTACTTTCAATTAAAAACACATTACATATAATTGAAGTGAATTTTATGATTTTTTTATTAAAAATATAAAGATAATAGGGTTTGCAAGCATTATTTGGAGGGTAGAAATTTTTTTTCAACGATAAAACGGTAAAATATTTTGAATTTTCCAGATAAAAATTAATTTAACAGTCGTTTTATTGCCTAAAAAATTTTTTTATCTATTCTCTGAATAACTGGGAACATGTTTGAACTCATACACGACATTTACCCCGTGTAAAAGGGTGGGGGTAGCGCGCTGAGCAGCAGTAGATACAGCCAATAGTCTTTGTATGTGGTCAGACATGACCGGACCCACAGAGAAGATAAATTTATATTTGTATAAACAGATAAATTTTATTATATGAAAAAAAAAAAAAAATTTTTTTTTTGTGGAAAATTTTCCAAGGGGTACACCACTTGAAGATTTCGTGATTTTTTGATTTTTTGCTGATAACTCGGTAATTAAGCGAGATATTGAAAAATGTTATATAAATAAAATAATAGGGAATTTTATGCTTTAAAAAAAAATGTAGAATAAATTTTTTCGATATTTTTTATTATTTTCGAGATATTTTGAAAAATGAGAATTTTGAAAAAACCGTAATATCTTGAAAATTTAAAAAGATAGAAAAAAGTTTATTTAACATTTTTTGTAGAAAATTGAACCCTTAATAATTTTAGTTTCATAACATTTTTCGTTATCTTGCATAGTTGTCGAGTTATCAATGAAAAACTAAAAAAATCATAAAAATCATGATAAGATCATCTTCCAAAAAGAGAAATTTTACAAAAACGAAAAAAAAAAAACATTTTTTATCTTATCCAAACATTCAAAAACTCATTCTTTTGATGTCTGATGATAAAAAAAATAATTATTAATTTTTTTTTCTAAAAATTATGAATTAAAAAAAAAAATCAATATTTTCAAAAATCTTCAATATCTCAAAAATTATGCATGATACAAAAAAATTTTATTCTACATTTTTTGTAGCTTATAATCTTCTCTATCATTTAACTTTAATGACATTTTTTCCTATCACGCTTATTAACCGAGTTATTACAAAAAACTAAAAAAAAAATCGTAAGAAGTCTATGATTCCAAGGGTATTTTGACTTGAAAAATTGTTTTTCCATCACTAAAATGTGTGTTTTAAGTAAGTCTATCAGAAATATCGCTAAATATACATATATAGAGTATGATTTTTCATGAGGGTGTTGATATACAGACGCTCGTAGACAGAAGTAGTTGCTAATAAGAGTATTTTTGATATTTCTCTTTCATAGAACACGGCTGGGACGAAGAGAAACAGGCTGCTGGAGGTGAATGAAGGGAACAACGGCTGTTGGCGTGATTTATGATGCCATAGCGTGCCTGTGCTGTATATACAAATACCACTGTGATGATGCATGGAAGAGTGAGATAGAATCTATTAGTAGCAAGGGACTGTACATGGTTGCACATAGGTCGCGGTTGGGGAAAAGCCGCGCACCGATCAGGAGTGGGTCTGCTTCCTACTAATTGACGTCATCGATATTGGTATCCGTCGACGAGCAGATTACCCCGCCGTAAACAACTGCGTTTCGCCTCCGCCTTCCACACTTGTACAATGCCCCTTGGTATCGGCTGTCATGGCTATTTGACACTTTGCTTAATAGTACCCTTATACGGCCTCCCGCACGGTGCATTAAACTCTAATAGGGGTGAGTAAGTACTATTTCATATCGATCCGCTAATAAACTAAAAATTTTCACCCTATTAATTTTATATTTATCAATAATATTTTTATTTTTCGTAAATAATTCAGAAACTAAAGAATCTACAGACTTTTTGTACTAAACCTTTTTTATGGAGAATTTCAAGAGCTACAAAAAATGTTTAATGTAAAAATAGTGTGAAGTTGATATTTTCAGAAATATTTACAAAAATAGATGACTCTATACTATACATATGGAATTGAGAAAATTTTTTTTTTTTTTTGAAATATTATAGAAATTAAAGGTTGTACAAGTTTTTTGTACTGAACCTTTTTTGTGGAGAATTTTAAGAGCTACAAAAAATATTATGTATAAAAATGGCGTAGGATTGATATTTTTAGAGATATTTACAAAAATAGAAGATCTTTGTAGTAGTTGGAATTGAAAATGTGTTTTTCTTTGGAATTTTGCTTAGTTTTTTAGAAATATCTTGGAAATTATAAGATATACAAGATTTTTATACTGAATCTTTTTTGTAGATAATTTAAAGGGTTAAAAAAAATGTTCTATACAAAAATAGCGTAGATTTGTAATATTTTGAGATAAAGTATAAAATATTGTTATAAATGGATAAAAATAATTTTATAAATGTGTATACGGGCCAGTTATCTGAAGATTCTGAGAAAATCCAAGATAATTGAATAGCCCACCCTCGTGCAAGTATCTCTCTCTTGGTCTCGGGCGCATCTATTTGCTCATCCCCTCACTATCACTCACCGATGCAGACTTATAGCTTTCAATAAAAATGTAAATATGGCGGCGTAGAACGAACCAATGACAGCGCAACACCGTGGTCGAGAGACCGTGTTGGGCATAAACGCCACCAGAGGGGTTCAAATGGAAACGGAGGGCTCCAAACCACCCCCCGGCCACCGCAGCGCCTCCTACTCAACACAGTGTAACGACACACTGCGAAGATTGAAGCAGAAATGCTTTGAGAAAAGAATCTGATAGTATCAACATTTTACTGCATCTCTACATGCATTGTTTTATCGTCTCACATCAAATTTCCGTAAATTTAAATATTTTAAAAAATAAAAAAAAATAATTAATTTTCTCTCAAAAATAAACGTAAAAAAAATTATTCAAGAGGTACATCACTTGAAAATTTTATAATTTTTTGATTTTTTATTGATAACTCAGTAATTAAGCGAGATATCGAAAAATGTTGTATAAATAAAATGATAGAGAATTTAATGATTTAAAAAAAATGTAGAATAAAATTTTTCGATATTTTTCATTATTTTCGAGATATTTTGAAAAAACCATAATATCTTGAAAATTAAAAAAGATAGAAAAAAAGTTTATTTAACATTTTTTGTAGGAAATTAAATCTTTAATAATTTTAGTCTTTTAACATTTTTTGTTATTTTGCATAGTTGTCGAGTTATCAACGAAAAATTGAAAAAAAAAAAATCACAGAATCGTGAGATTTCCAAAAAGGGACCATTTTACAAAGATGACTTATACAAACGTTTGAATATTGAATTTTTTAATATTTGATACTGAAAAAAATAATTATTTATTTGTAATATTGAGAGATAGTGATGTGAAAAAATTTTTAATTAATTTTTTTTTGTGTAAAAAAATTTTTTTTATGGAAATACTTGAATGTTATAATATTAGGGATGTTTTATATTATTTTCTACGATAAAAAAATATAAATGTTTAGTGTATTTCATGTGAAATTTCAGGCTGTTATAGCCGTCGATTAAAGTTTATCGTGTTCTACTGTTAAAGTTTGCGATACTCTTCGTGATATAATCATATAGGATGTTATAAAACAATAATTGATCGCGGTAGAGTAAAAGAATTTGCTGGGAAAAAGATATCCTCAAGCATCCTTGAAAGTATAATATCAATAAATGTAGGAAATTATTGTCTGAAATTCAGTTTATTTATACTATGAGATTTTATATAACTAATATCTCAAAAAATATTAGAGATACGCCATTTTTGTATTGATTATTTTTTGTAGAGAATTTTAAGAATTACAAAAAAGTTCTCTAGCAAAAATCTTGTTACTGCTGTTGTTTACAAGATATTTGTGATAAGAAAAAATTTATCAATATTGAGTGGAAAAAAAAATTTTTTTCTATTTGAAAAATCTTGAAAATTATGAGAGATACAAGAATTTTATGTAGGATCTTTTTGATAGAAAATTTTAAGAGCTATAAAAAAGGTTATTATAAAATTTTTGATATCACACTTAATTTTTGAGATATTGTTGATATAAAAAAATTTT
Organism: Macrocentrus cingulum; assembly: GCA_002156465.1. Lineage (NCBI taxonomy): Eukaryota > Metazoa > Arthropoda > Insecta > Hymenoptera > Braconidae > Macrocentrus > Macrocentrus cingulum. The sequence continues at coordinate 23,915 of MVJL01007349.1, read as the reverse complement.
TTTCTCTAGATTTCTTAAACTAATTTTCATTTCTATAATTTTATTAGATAAATAAAAAAATCAATGTTATATTGATTGAAAATAAATATTTCTAGTGTCGGTGGGGAATTTTATATACTCAAGAAGGTTCAACACAGACCAAACGTTCAATAACGCAATTCAGCAGCCATGAAGGACATTTGCTATCCTTATTGGATGGGTCGCCAACTTGATATTTCGATCTAATTGACTGATAGTATTCTCCACAACATCTCCAAACATCTATTCAATCTCAGTTATATTTTTTACCCCTTGAAAAACAACCCTAAAACCATTGAAAACCACAAAAATCAAAATTTTTTCAATATTTCCATCACTTTTTCTACATTTAAAAATTTTCTTTAACCCCAAAAACCCTTAAAAACTTTAGAAAATCATCAACACTACTTGATCACACTTTTAAACCTTTATTTTTAGGCTTAGCCTAAGCTTAAATTCATGTTTTTAAAGAATTTACGAGGTTTAAATCGTTTAGAATTTTTTTTTCTTAAGCCAAGGGTTGGCTTTTAACTTGGAAATTTTTTTGGAATATTCGTTGAGTATTTAGGGTACTTTTAGAGATTTTTTCGCGATTAAAAGTATTTTTTTTTATAGGTTTTTAATCGATTTTTCATTACCTTAACTTGTGATTCCGACATTCCCAATGCATAAGCTAGCTTAGCACGCTCTGGACCAGCCAGATACTTGGTCTGCTCAAATGTCTTCTCTAAGGCAAATATTTGTTGCCCACTAAACGTCGGTCTTGTGTGTTTTTTCTTGCCACTTTCGTGCTCACCACTGACGCTACCAGCTGTGCCCGACATTGCTTGTTGACATCCCAACTGTTGTGACACTAAAACACATGAAAACAAAGATTTAAAACCCATTAAATTAATTGAAAATATTTATTTTATATTTAAAATCGTTGAAAAAAAAATTTTTTTATTCTGTTAAATAATGTTTTTTTTTTACACTGATTTAGGCCGCGGTTAATTCGAAAAATTTTCTATTCTATTTGGTAATGAGTATAATAATGATATTCAACGTCTGCAGATGTGTTAATTAAAAAAAACAATAGTAATTATGTTCCGCCGGCTTGTGAGCACGAGCCGGTGTACAGAGCAATAAAAACGCGCTGGGGTTGAGCCAAAAACTTGAAGAAAAACTTCAACTACGAGAAATCACCATAAAATACTTGTAACATTGGGACTTGAAGAGAAAAAATCTTTTGAGTTATTGTATACATAAGTATATGTACTTGGGTTACAAAATGTTAAATATTTTATTTATACTTGATTTTTAAGGGTTTAATATAAACTTAAAGATGGAAAATTTTTTTTTTACAATAAATCTTGTTATATAATTTTTTTTTTTTTTTTTTTTTAAGAAAAAAATTGATAAAAAAAATATTTAAATACTAAAAAATAAAGAAAATATTTTTTTTTTTTAAGTCAAAATTTTTACTTTTATGGATGAAAAAAAAAAAAATTCAGGTTTAACTTTTTTTAAACGTTTTTTCATGCCTTAAAATTGTTGGAAAAAAAAATTTTTTTTATTGCAAAACAAATTGATAAAAATGTATTTATAAAAAAAAAAAAAAAAATTTGAAAATCATAGAAGAAAGTTAAATGGAAAATATTGCAGTAGGAGAAATGTGGTAAGCAGCTCGTTAGAACCCTTCCCACCAACTGGCCATTATTGCCTCGTTCTGTATTCCGTTACAAATTGCTTTATTAAATTAAAGTCCCAGAGGTCACACTTGCTTTTCCTCATATCTCAACCGTTGGCTTTCTTAAGCTCTTATATGCAAGCCACACACACTATAATACCAACCCTATGCCTACACTTTTACCCATAAAAGCTCAGTGTGATCCTACTTAAGTCGCGTTTTCATAATTGCCAATATGGTTATATTTTGTTGGGCCTTTTTCTTCATGTTAATTAATCTTTAAGAGTTACACATTTGTTCTATTGTCTGATATACTTTGTATTGTGTAGGGGCGACCATTCAAAGAGTCATTAATGACTCTGCCACCAGATTGGCGCGCGCAAAGCGAGAGCAAGTAAATCCTTTCGATGGTCAGAGTTCATGAGCGTAAATTTTCCTGCCACAAATTGTGGATATAAATGTAGTTACTCGTGAATACATAATCATTTAGTTAGAATACATTATTGTATCATGCTTTTTAATTTTCTAAATTCCACTATAGATTTTTTTTTTTTTGTCGATTTTTAATAATTATTTTTTTTATATTAATCAATTTTAGAGTCATTTAAAATATCAAAATAATTTTTATTATTGAAGAAATGGTATGAAAATATATATTTTTTTTTTATTCAAAATGACATTTAGTATCGAATTACTTGTGAAAAAAATGAGAAATATTTTTTTTTTTTTTTTCGTATTTTAAGCCATGAAAAACTCCTTTAAGGGTTTTTTGGATTTACTAACATATTAAAAAAATCAGAAATACATTTCTCCTCAATTTTAGAATATAAATAAACCTTTAAAAAATATTAAACTAGCGTTAAAATATTTTTATAATATTATTTATATATAAAAAAAAATTTATTTTTATGCATAAAAATCAAGATTTTGGTTGTAAAAATTTTTTTTAGTATTTAAAAATAAATTGAAATTAAATTTTTTTTCAAATTTTTATAAAGTTTTTCAATTTAAAATAATTTTTCTTTTTAATTTTCAATATTTTTATCATTTTTTTTTTTAGCATTTTAATCATTAAAAAATGAAATAAATTTTTTTTTACAACTTTAACACTATAAAAATTTTTAAAAAATATTATTCAAGTTTATAAACCTACTTAGTATCTAAAAAAAATTTAATTTCAAACAGAATTTATAATTAAAAATTACATTTTCTCAACTAATCCTCATATTTTTATTATTCAAATTTATCTAAACAGTTAAATCAATGCTTTCTCAGTGATATCGCATCATGATTACCATATATATTATCGCTCCAACTAGCTAGTTTATGTCAAATTGCATTACAATCAATATCTACCACAATTACAAGCCAAACAGAAATTTTGCTCGTCCATTTTACCACCATCCAACGCGAGTAATTTGTAATAATCAACTGTCCCGTCTCAGGGAGTGTCTTAGAACGTCTTAGAACTTAACTAGTTATATTAGCAAACCTCAATGTTAAGCCTAAAACCTCTCAATCCATTTTATAACTCATTTAATAATTTTTTTTTCATTTCAGATGCAGTTGAATCGTTTTTTTTTTTTGGAAAATTTAAGTGGAAAATGAGGTTTTAATGGAAGGATTATTTTTTACCATGGACAAAATGTCCTGGAAATGGTCTTGGATGATGCCAAAAAATTCTTAAAGACTTGTCGAGTCAGCAAATATGAAAAGACAGAGGTTTAGTTACATATGCTGGTGCCATCGTCGACAATGTGTGAAACGTTTTTATACTGAAAGACAAGCCCTTGGGTGAGGGGTAGCCGTGTCTTTATTGAAAGATTGTCGGCGTATAGACATAAATATCGAACGAAATAGTATAGCTGCTCCCGTGCCAATGGTTTTGGCCTCAAGAGACTCATATTATCAGTTGATTGACGATGAGATGCGCATTCAAATATAAAATATTACGCGAGGGTGTGTGTATACATATTTCTCACTCCAGTATCAAGGGGAAGGCCTTCAGAATTAGTAGGCTATTCACACTTTAGTGTCTGATCATAAATATACACGTATCTAATATTTTTCTATTGTGAAATCGCGTGTAAATGTGTGTTTTTGTTTTTTTTTCAGGTGACCGAGCGTTTTTTTTTTTTTTTGGCCTGTAGGAATTTTTTTCTCGGCAATCAAGACCGCATGAACGTCGCTATTAGGTCCGGATGGAACTGGACACTAGTCTCATCAGGTGGATATATTACTTAGACCTCGTGTTTCAACCCCTAAAAGAGATTCATCGCATTTTTGTCCAAAATTTTGCAGGTATTTGTTCGGGGAAAAATTTTTTTTCATCTGATAAATAGGAAAAGGGATGAATTAATTTGTTATTGTTGTTGTATGAGAATTGTGGTTTGTTTTTAAAATTATAATTTTAATTTTTGAATAAGTTGGAGAGGATAAAAAATTTTTTTTAAGGGATATTATGATTTTTTAGATGTTTTTCGATTGATTTTTTTGGGATAACTTGTTAAATAAGGGAGATAATGAAAAATATTATTCTTGTTAAATGTTTTATTGTTAAATTATCTACAAAAAATGTTTAATAAATTTTTTTGTATATTTATTATTTTCTGAGATATTACAAGTGTTAAGAAAAAAATATTATTTTTTAAAATATCTCTAAAACAATTCAAAATATCAAAAAAATTTACTCTACATTTTTTATAGGAAATTTAATTCTCTATCATTTAAGTCTTATAATATTTTTCATTATTTCTTTCAGTTTCCGAGTTATTGCGATATTAACAAAAAAAAAAAAATATATATATGCCCCTTTTGAATTAGTTGGATATCCTGATGTTATTTTTCAAAATATCTCGACAACAGCTTGAAATATCAAAAAAATTCACTCTATATTTTTTGTAGGAAATTTAATTCTCTATCATTTTAGTCTTATGACACTTTTCATTATCTCGCTTAGTTGTCAAGTTATCACGATATTTAACAAAAAAAAAACAAACTTATACACACTCTTTTTGGATTACTGACAAATTTATCGGTTCATAGAAGCAAAAACTGAAAAGGAAATGGAAATCACTGCTCGTCATATTGAATATGATATTCCCTATACATTCTACCTCATACAACAGCCGGCGAGCTGTCGCTGCGCACCCTCTTATTCCACTCTCTCTCTCTCTCTCTCTATAGCATCACACGAATTCACTAATACCTAAGCTTTCCCATAGCTGCATCATGATCCCCCGTGGTCACGCACACACCACGTCGACCCACAATGTACACAGCCACCGCGGCCCTTTCTTACATTCCGCCACATGTGCCACACACCATCCGCTCACGTGATCTATGCTCTTAAAGAGGCTACATAGTTCTGTCACGTGTATATATCCAACCCAAAAAACCCCCACGCTCCTCCCAACTAATCTATATACTAAAACAGAATTATTACAACTTACAGGAGTGTAATCTGGCGCGCCAGGCCAACGGATCGCTGACCAATCCTTGAAGTCCCGGCCAGTAAACCGCTGGATGACGAGCTTCAGTGCGTTGTTGAAACTGTCCCAGACCTACAACGAACATCACACCATAACTATCATCTCTACTGGAGCCTAAGGTATTATTTCCAGAGATATCCAACTGTTTACAAACCTCCTGAAGCTGTAAAACCAGCATGCATGGCATATCTCGGTGCTAAATGCTGCGAATGCGTGGAACTAGGTGTCAAAGCATGAGCTGTAGGTGGTTGAGGTTGTGTGGCAGCTGGTCTCGACAGAATATTGTCAATTCCATGGGGATTACTGCCGACAGAGGTGACCGAAGTTGCTGGGCTATGTTTGCCACTCTCCGTAGGGGACGCTTGATCTTGCGGAGTCGTCGCCAAACCACTTGCCGACAGGTTAATCGAGTGTTGTCGCTGGATTTGCTGTTGCTGCAGCGCCTGGTGATGGTGCTGCTGGTCCTGCGGCTGTTGCTGCTGAAGCTGCTGATGATGATTTCTCTCGGCCATGGAGTGAAGAGCCGCTAGAGGCTGGCTCGCCAACATACTACCGCTGGCAGCACTGAGATTTAAAAACTGAAGCACATGCGGCGAAGTAGCCGCATGAAATTCATGCAACCAAGGAGGCCGTGGCGGTGGCGATGAGTGACTTGAAGTTGGCGGAGGTGAACACGAACCTAATGATGATCCTGCCGATGAACTTCGATCACCGTCCAAATGCACGTTGCGACGATGCGCGTCACTTAATGATGATGACATTGCGTCAATGATTTCCGCGCGATCGCGAACACGAAGTAAAAGCTGTGATGTGTCGGGAATTCGCGCGTCTGTTAGGCCATCAGTATTTTCACGAAGGCTTTCAGTATTAGTCACGGCGGAGCAAACCATCTCGCAACGTGCATAATAATTTTCCGTTTGTGCACGATTCACCAATGTGGCTGATGGCGAATTGCACGATATTGTTCGCCCGAAATTCGAGTAATCCAGTGGATATGATGATGTTGAATTAGCTGCAATATCCAGGATTATCGAAGTTTTCGGTGAATTCGGTTTAACTAAACCGAATTCGTTAGAAACACACTTTTTATTATGTACACTACACGTTTTTTTATATTTTCACATGTATATTAAGATGATATCCAACTAATCCAAAAGGTTTTTCGGTTTTTATCACTGTACACTTGAACAAAACAGACGAATGTTGTTGTTAGCACTTTTGTGAATTTCGTTAATTTCGTTGTTTACGTTAGTGGTTTTTGAGTTTTTAGGGTTTTCAAGTGATTTTATGGGGCTTTTAAAGGGATTTAGGAATTTTGGGCGCACGATTATGGACATGAGTTGACGAGCAGTCGAGGGAATGGAATAGATTCTTGGCGGATGTCATCCGGCGAACGTGTGCCATCATCCCCGCTTCTTGTAGGTTGGGTATTCTGTCTTGCTTGCACGCATGGGCGCTTTTTCATCACACACTCTCATTTTGGAGGATCTGATAGGCGGGCAGCAGCGGTCGCTTGGCTTGCAGGGGGGAAGAAATCGTGCTGGTCCACCAGATGCCTCACTATAGTCGGTTTACTAGTTAGTGGGCGTGGTCTGCGTGCCAATTGGATCCACAGACTCCCACTTTGTGCTCAAAGCATCGCTTGTTTTTGGGGCGTGGCCTCTCAATCTCGCGTTAGCTTCTTGTTAAGCGTCTTTCATTGTGTGTTTAAACTTGTAATTTATTATCCCAACTGAATAAAACAAGAGGATATCGCGTTGCGCGCGTCCAAGCCAACTTCGACACCCATGCGCGCACGCTCACATATACAGCTTTTAGGAAGATAGAGAAATACAGACTCTTCGAACTTCTGGGTATATGTGCTATGGCTTTCTCTTTATCTAGTTTATTCGTATGGTGCCAGACACTCTCGGAAAATCTTCTGTATATGGCGCAGAGTTGAAATTTCAACAACAACCGTGTTATAGGCTCGTCTAGTCTTTTTAAAAAGTCTGCAACAATTCATTTTTAAGAGTTTTCTTCACAATTGCCAAGTTACAATACTTATGCATTCAAGTATATTAGTTTGTTGAGGTCATTTTTAGTTTTAAATGATTTTTTTTGCTGTTATATGTCGTAAAGGGAAGAAATGTTTTTTTTTTTTTAGGTTTTATAATATTTCTTCTTTGGAAGAAAACGTTTTTTATGTGACAATTTTTATCATAAAATATTGTTTTTGTATGAAAAATCGAAATTTCAAAGGAAATTTAAAACAAAAAATATGTTTTTTTGCGTTAAAATCGAATTTTTGACAATTTTTAGTCTTTTAAAATAGTTTATTGTTTTGTTTTTAAGGGTAAAAGATGTTTCATATCGCATTCCATGTGCAAAAATATTGAAAATAATTTTCTGTTCAAGTTTTACAATATTTCTTCTTTAAAAAAATCTTTTTATTTAAATTTTTAACCATAAAACATTGTTTTAATTTTTATTTTTAATAATATAACACTCATAACTCAAAGAAAATTGATTGAATATAAGACGTAAAAAATTTTTTTCTCAAAAAGCACACATATTCATTTAAAAAAAAAAAAACCATATTTCGTAATTTTTTAATCTTTTAAAATAATCAATTTTGCTTCTTGAAATAACATTTCATGTATTTAACAAAAAAAAAATTTTTAATATTTTTTTTTCAACATTTAACACTTCTTTGAAAAAAAAAATAATTTTTTTTTCAGGAGTATGACGAATCAAATATCCGTAGAATTGTCCGTAAATGTTAATGCTTTAAGTACCGATGTGACACTGTGTGACGGCGCACAGAGAAGGGAAGAGAAGCTATATAGAAATGATGAAAAATCCTTGCTAGGGGAATCTCAGAGTAGATTGACACGTCTCCTCATGGGGTGCCTCACAAATTATACACGGTCGACTAACTGCATGGCCAATTCATTCAATAGAGTAATGATTGTACGTTATATACGTCATTTTTCGGCTCTAATATTAAATTTCTATCATTAAATCAGTAAAATTACTCCGTAAAACCCTTAAAAATCCACTAAAAAATTATTCAATAAAATTTTCAATGCAAAAAAATGCAATTTTTCATTTTTTAAATTCAAGAAGAAATGAAGAAATATTGTAAAATATTTTTAATCAATATTTTATCGATTTGTTTAATTGAAAAAGTCGATTTTAATGGTTTAATGTGAAATTTATTTTAAGTATCATTTAAAAACGTGATTATTTGGACTCTGGGGATGGAAAGCTGCACAGAATTGGCTCAAGACATGCCTGTATGACAAAGTTACAGCTGTGAAGCGTTTCTATAGTGCCCTGGCTACCACTCCATCCATATGAATAGACTGTATTGGACAACGAAGCGCACTAGAGCGTTATATGAGTCCCATTGACTGTAAATAGAGATGCACCCTATGGTAACTCGGTGATACATTACCTTCATTTTTTTTTGTGTCATCAACTTGACCCAGGCAAATGAATTTGGCTTAATGAGTAACGTTTAAACTCGAGCAAATGGAAATAATACGAGATTTTTGATCGAAAATATCCAAGTAAAAAATTTTTTTATGTCGAAAAATCAATATTTTCGATTTAAAAATGTATTTTTTAATTTTTTCAGTACGTTAAGGAGGTTTAATTTTTGTTTTTTTTTACTAAAAATAGTATTTTCGTTTTAATAAATGTTTGAGTAGTTGAAAATAAATTTTTTTATGCATAATTTCATTTTGAAAAAATTTTTTAAATGAAAAAAATGTTTATTTTTAATGTTTTACTGTATATTTTTTCTAAAAAATGTCGTTTTTTTCAATAATTATATCATTCAATTATATTTTTCTACGAAAAAATATGTAATTTGAAATATATTGAAGAAATTTATGGAAAAAAAAAATTTTTTTCTATTAAAAATCATGATTTTTGATTAAAAATGTATTTAAAAATTTTTTTTAATGCTTTAAAATGGTTAATATATCTTGATTTTTATTGAAAAAAAAAAGTTTACATATTAAAACATGCGGAAAAACATTTTTTTTTTACTTTTAATGAATTTTTTCGTATTAAAAAAGCAAAATTTTCATATTAAAATGATTTTTTCTCGAAAAAAATTGAAAAAAAAAAAAATTGTTTAATTCTATTTCTCTATTACAAAACTATTTATCTTAAAAATGACACCTTGAAATTGAAAAAAAAAAAGTAGTCTAACTCAAAAGACTGAAAAAAAAAAAAACAGAAATAAAAAAATTTCCACGCATAAAAAACGAAAAAAAAATTTTTTTGCTATATAAACAAAGCGAAGATTGTTGGGAAATATAATTGAATAATTTTTTTTTAGATTTTCACTTAAAATTCGTTGCACTAAAAAATTTTTTTTATGTCAAAAGGATGACGGCGGGAGAATGAGACGTGTGTGGCGATGCCTTAAAAAATAACTACTCGATGATGGATCGAACGAGAACGTGTGTAGAAAGCTCAAATGATTATTGTGGTTAATATATTTTCAAAGCCATCTATGTATTCCATCATACACGTATTAAACTATACATATGGGCTGATGGCAAGAGATGGCAGATGCCACACTAATCTCCCCAAGCTGACAACAATACTTCTTATCAATCCTGCGGCTGTTGTGGGTAAAAAAAAAATTAAAACCTCATATCAATTTCATTAAATTTAAGCCTTAAAAACAAATTAATTTCATAAAAACAAATTTTTTTTCAAATTTTTTCTTAGTTTTTTAGCAATAACTCGTTTAATAAATAAAATCATGAAAAATATCATAATATATAAAATAATTAAAATTAAATTTTTTATAAAAAATGTTAAATAAATTTTTTCCTATCTATTTTAGTTATTGAGATATTATCAATTTTTTAAAAATTCATATTTTTCAAAATATCTTAAAAATAAAGCAAAATAACGTAAAAATTTATTTTACATTATTTGTAGAGAATTTAATTTACTATCAATTAACTAGAGTAAAATTTTTCATTATTTTGCTTATTTACCGAGTTATTGCAAAATTTCAATGCAAAATTTGCAATATTAAAGGAAAAAAATTTTTTTAAATAGAAAAAAACCATTTAAATATTATCGATGAATTAAAAAAGGACGAATATCCTTTTTAGGAGAAAAGAGAGACAATAAAAAAAATCTGGGGTAAAGTTAACTGTCAAAATTATGCACTTAAACATGCTCAAAAGTCAGTATCGACGATACATCATGTGATACAATGACGATAGATATTTTTTTTCGCAATCTTCCGCTTTCTCCGGTATCGTTAATACCTTGAAAGGTGACACCGGTGCATAGGCGAGTCGAGGGAACACGTTTAGAAGCTCCAAGCGTGCCTACACAAATCTGTCGAGGTCTGACAATGGACCTAGCCATCAAATTAGGCGGCACAAGTCAACTGTATGGGCGTCGATCCCCTTTTGTATGACTTCCGATGCTTAGCCACGTAGACCTGATATAATAGTAGCATAATAGATGGTATTATAACAAATACATACAGTAGCCGAGTCTTTTGCAGCGTTTTCCATTGTGTACACTGCGCTCCTGCACCCCTATGAACCTCTATTGCTCTACATATACAGCTTTAGGTATATTTCTCGCCTCACTTAACAGAGTCACGGTATAAATTTCCACTATTCACACACCATTATATGTTTTATTAAATTTTTTGTTATTATTTTGTCGTAGAAAAAAATTAAAAAATTTTTTTTTACACGTTTTTTCCTGAAGAAAAAATTTTTTTTTCTACTTAATTTATTAAATAAATAAGATAAACAATACATAAATATTATATTTTAAATTGTTTTCGAGATATTTTAAAAAATACGTGATATTTTATTATATGTGTATTATTTTTTTTTTGTTAAATATCGTGATAACTCGACAACTAAGCGAGATTACGAAAAGTGTCATAAGACTAAAATGATAGAAAATTAAATTGTTTACAAAAAATGTAGAGTGAATTTTTTTGATATTTTGAGCTGTTGTCGAGATATTTTGAAAAATAATATTTTTCAAAAATTCGTAATATCGTAAAAAATGATAAAAATATTTTAAATTATAAAAAAAAAAAAGACGAAAAATTTGTTTTTAATCGTCGGGAATAGTTTTCATTAGCATTTATAATGAAATAATGGTGAAAGCGCGCGATATGTATGTATCGATAATACGTGGTAGCAAATAGCTATAACAATTAATCGCCATGTGGTACAGATCATACAAATTGCCATATACTTATATATCTGATGCACACACAGTGTATATCCTATCTGATTCACACATATGTCACTTAGTTAAAGTTGGTCTTTTGCCTCGCGCGCGCACTGCATGTGCGGCTTATATTATATATAAACTGCCAGATTATGCTATTCACCGCGAGGGGTGGCATGCTAAACCCAACACCAAAAGATATCCAAACCTCTCCAGCTCGCAGTAATTGCACTGATATATTTTTTTTCTTCTTCAGCTGTTCAATAATATTAAACATGTGTTAAACTTATTGATCGATTATTTTAATTAGAAATAATTTTTTTTCCATGACAAATAAAATTAATAAATATTTTTAAACAATAAATAATTCAATTTCTCAAACAATTTTTCAATTAATTCAAATAAAATTCACGTTAACTCGATAAATAATTGAAATAATGAAAAATTTTATTGAAATTAAAAGATAGAGAATTAAATTTTCTAAAAAAAAAAATATAAAATACATTTTTACTGTATTTTGTGTTATTTTTGAGATATTTTGATAAATATCAATTTTCAAAAAAAAAAATTAAATATCTTAAAAACTAAAATAAGTAGAGAAAAATTTATTTAATATTTTTGGTAGAAAATTTAATTTCTAATATTTTATGTAGAATAATATTTTTTATAATTTTGTTTATTTATAAAGTTATTGCTAAAAAACAAAAAAAAAAGAAAAGCTATACTAGATTTTTTTCTTTGAATTTTTTTATCAATTTTATTTGCTCTCTGACCCTTTTTCAAAGAGGATATTCGTCCTTTAATCTATGAATAATATTTAAACAGGTTTTTTTTAGAAAAATCAATTTTTTTTTCTTGAATATCGCAAATTTTGCATTAAAATCTTTAAATAACTCGATAAATAAGCAAAATAATGAAAAATTTTACTTGTGTTAAAAAATTCAAAATTAAATTTTCTACAAAAAATGTAAACCACATTTTTTCTGTATATTGCATTATTTTCAAGATATCTTTAAAAAAATATGAATTTTCAAAAATTAAATTTCCAACAATTTTATTTTTAACAATTTTCCATAATTTTATTTATATTTATCAAGTTATCATTAAAAAAACTAAGAAAAAAAATCTTAAAAATTTCAAAAAAACTTCTTTTTTTTTTCAACCAAAAAAACCAAGCATAAAAAAATGTTATAAAAAAAAAAAAATTCATTTGCTTATAGGAAATAATATATAAAAATTCAAAGAAATGAGATGAATCATTTAACGCTAGGTATGAAAGTCTACTAATTTAATAAGGCTCTCTTGAGTTGACACCCCTCTCCCTTTTTTATCGCTTTTTTTTTTTTTAGCCTCGTACTACTATCTCGTGCTCTATATAATAGCTCGCTGGCACCCTTAATTCCGTTTGGCCGCTTCAAGCCTGACTGTCACGTTGCAAATGCGCCCGCGCGCGCAAGCTTAATACCCGAGAGCTGCTATATTTCACCCAGCATTATCGTCCGCCTCTTTTTTTCACCGTACCGCCCTTTACGACTTGTCGACTAAGCATTAATAATCCGCGCTTTTCCAGCAATAACATTTGGGCGTTTCGATAACTCCCTGGGTCCCGTGCTACTGCCATGTATACACACAAATATTGTCAAAGAGAACCGCCTATGTTTATGTAAGACATATCCAACTAATCATAAAAAATATTCCTCAAAACATCCGATTAATTATTTACAATAAAAAACCATTTTTTATACGATTTTTTTGGCATTTTTATTGATGATTTCGAGATTTTTAATGGATACAATTACTTGGAAAAATTTATAGATCAATTTTTTGTATAAAAACGTTGAAAAAAGTTAATATAAACGTGATTTCGATCGGTATTTCAGGGATATATCGATAAAATAGATTTTTTTATTGATATTTATTTGTTTTATTTTGATTGTGGATATTAAAAAAAGTTTTTTTTTCAGTACAAATTCTCAGGGTTGTGGAAAAATTGTTTGAGGGTTAGTTGAGAGACTGCGGTGAGCAATAAGCTCAACGTGCGGGCGCCTTTGCCTATATATAGTAAATCCATCGAATCTAATTGTAGGATTATAGTTGGATAATTGAAAGTTCTGTCATATCTTGGCAATATTATGATGATATGAGTATTATTTATGTTTTAGGGTATTTTGGATATATTTTGAGATTTTTTAATAGAAATAAAACTAATTTTTCTAAGGAAATTTTTCAAAAATTCATATTTTTCAAAATATCTCGAAAACAATACAAAATACAATAAAAATGTATTCTACATTTTTTATAGAGATTTTAATTTTACATCTTTTAGTTTCAGTAAAATTTTTTATTATTTCGCTTATTTATTGAGTTATTGCAAAAATTTCAATACAAAATTTGTGATGATTAAAGGAAAAAAATTGTTTTTGCCAAAAAAAAAAACGTTTAAATATTATCCATAAATTAAAGGACGAATATCCTTTTTAAAAGATGGTCAAAAACAATAAAAATCCAAGGCTCTTGTATATATACAAGCTTGTAATGCCTCGTGCTGTAGTCAATCGTGCTTGTTTTTCCTCTACTCGAAGCATCTTTAGTCTACATTTATTTTTCCCTCGTTTTAGCTCTTTCTGTCGACGACGATCTAATCCCAGATTCAGCACTCAATTTCGTACGTTACACAGCGGTTTGTAGCGACTCGCCTTCATTCCACGCCGCGCACACACCACACTCCACTCTTTTCCCCCTGGTTTGCGCGCCAGTCTTGAATAACCCGCCCAACATCCCCTTATTCGCTTCCCTCTTTGTCCTCGTTTCCTATCTCTTCATTTTATCCCATTGGTGCCGCACTCTGCCGTCAACCAGTTCTCCTTACTCCACAACGAGCTTCAACAGAGCCCACAAGCCAACCCAGCACGCCACTTTTTCGCATTTGCCTGTTTTACATATATATACATAGTCTATTACGCCTTAGATAAACGCGTGCAATGTTGCCCAGCCTTTGCCACGCTCACTTAACTTCCCTATTCGATTAGATAACCTAATCGATCTGGAATTTTAAATCAGAATTTTTTTATATTACCCAGATTTTCCTTGAAAAATTCATTTTTTACATCAAATATAAATTTGAACATCTGAGTAATAGTATTATTATTACTAACAATACATTTTTTATCACTTGAAAAATTATTTTTAATTTTTTAATCCTGTATAACGAGGATTTTCAGTCGTTTTTTTATGTTGTTAAAATGTTTAAGACACTTTACTTGGTGATAAACTTGATAAGGATGCGAGTTACACTAGTGGTGCTAAGGATCTTTTTTGTAGATTATAAAATTCTCTATAAAAAAGATATCTTGAAAAAGTTTGGTATGTTTAGTAGTTTTGAAGATATTTTGATTTTTAAAAAACACCAGTTTTTACGTTTTTTGGTTTAAATATGTAATTTAATGAAAATTTTGATTTTAAGTCAGGGTTTTGATGAAAATTGAGATGAAATGTTGAAACAATGATTTTTGGAATGTTTTAAAGAGAAAAAAAATTTTTTTTTGGAAAATTTTTTACAAGGACCTCTATCTCGGAAATTTCTTCATTTTTTGGTTTTTTTTTAGTTTTTTGCTGATAACTCGGTAATTAAGCGAGATAGCGGAAAATATTACTCTAGTTAAATGATAAGAAATTTGATTTTCTAAAAAAAACGTAGAATAAAATTTTTTAAAATTTCGCTGCGTTTTCGAGATATTCTGGAAAATTAAAATTTTCAAAAAAACGTAATATCTCGAAAACTAAGTGAGATACAAAAAAATTTTATTCAACGTTTTTTACAGGAAATTAAACTCCCAATAATTTTACTCTCATGGCATTTTTCGATATCTTGCGTATATACTGAGTTATCGGTGAAAAACGAAAAAAAAATCGCAAAAATGACAATATTGCCAGTGTATACCCCCTTTCAAAATGCTTCGAAAAAAAAATTTTTTTTTTATATCATCAAACCATCTTAAAATATATACTAGGTATTTATTAGATCGTTTTTTGAAAATCATTTAGAAATTTTTCAATAAAACGTAAATTTAATTGAGAATCTAATCGAAAAAAATTTTTTTTTACTTGAAATTAGTAACAGCGTTTCATTTTTTGAGGTTTAAACAATTTTTTTATTTTATTCTAAGAGTTTTTCCGAGTTTTTACTTCGACTCTAGTGAGGTTCTCGCAGTAGATGCAGCCAGATATGGTCAGACGCGCTCGCATTGAGCTCGCGGCAAGCCACGTCGTCTAGGAGACTCACTGCCTAAATAAGCTGTGCGCCTATAGGCTCAGAACCACTCCAATAATTTTCTCATCATTATTCCACAACAATAAACAAATATTAATTTAAATAAAAAAACTATAAATCAAAATAATTATCAATATTTTGTTTTAAATAAAAATTTTTTTTGAAACTTCGAGAAAACAATAAGAAAATGTTTTTAAGCAAAAATTAATCACTTAGAATTATTGATAAATTCGAAAAAACTGAAATAATTATTAAAATCTATGAAAAAAAAATTAATACACCATTATTTCAGCGATTCAGGACCTTCAAGGAAGTCATAAAATTTCAGAAAAATAAAAATAACCAAAAAAATTCATCAAATTTATTGGCAAAAAAAATTTTTCTAGGAAAAAAAAAATTTTTTTCAATTTTATTTTGCGATAAAAAAATTAATACGTCATTTTTAGTTAGTTTTTCAGCTGTTCAGGATCTTCAAAGAAGCCTTGAGATTTCTAAAAAAAACGAAAAATAGCCGAAAAACCATCAAATTTTATGAAAAAAAAAAAATTTTTTCTCCATAAAAACTTCAAATTTCTATTTAAAACTAAATAAAATCCATTTTCAATTTTTTTTTTAGCTGTCAAGGACATTCAAGGAAGCCAATAAGAATTTTTAAAAATAATGCCAATATCCTGGAGCAAGTATAAAATCTAAAACTGATAATTCGAATAATTTAATTTAGTCATTTCAGGTATTCTAAGCAGTTTCTGAAAGTGTGCGCGCGGAAGATGGACGGAATGGCGCACTAGTTGATACGATAGAGTTGCGGATGATGGCAGAGATCAGATGGTGTGACAGCAGGAGTATTGGGTAGCTGAGGATGACGCGCAGCGGAGATTCGTGGGAAATCGAGTGTAGTAAAGCGCCAGAGAGAACTAGGAGGGGCCATAAACAAGTGCTTACCGCAATCTAATGCGTCTGTAATGGCTTGGAGCGCCAGTATCTCCCTCTCCATGGTCCCACTTGCTGCCGCAATTTAATTACTATGTAAATGTCGCATTCCCCAACCTGTCCGCCATGCCGGCGTGTGCTCCACCCCACATTTTCCTCTATCTCTTGCTTCGCATTTTACTCTCTCTCATCTCTGCACCCCCAATGTCCTTAATTACTTTATATGTTATTATAGCCCGCCACCCAAGTTGCCAGCCGTTCCTACAGACGCTGCTGCCGAGACCCAGCACTCCATTCTAACGCTATTTCTCATCATATTACGCCAAAACATCTATAGAGCTGTTCGGATAATACATACAAGTGCTCTACAACTCATTTGGACATGAACTACTCTCACATTTGACTTGGCAAACCTTCTGGACATACTTTGGGATAGAATAGAATTTTTTTTCCATCGTTTAAGACAAGAAAAATTGTTTAAACATGGAAATAAAATGAATATCGTTAAGTTTTTGTGATTTTTCGTTAGTTTTTTAATGATAACTCGAGAATTAAGCGAGATATCGAAAAATGTTATTAGAGTGAAATTATTGAGGGTAAAATTTTCTACAAAAAGTGTATTAGAAATTTTTTTGTAAGTTTTTTAGTTTTTGAGATATTATGGTTTTTTGAAATTTTAATTTTTTAAAAATATCTCGAAAATCAAAGGGAATTTTGAAAAATTTTGTAAAACATTTTTTGTAGAAAATTTGATTTTCTATCAGTTTCGTAGAATAGTATTTTTTGTTATTTTGATTAGTTACTGAGTTATCCGTAAAAAACTAAGAAATTCACATTTTTTATGGTTTAAGTATTTTTTTTAACTTGATTTTTTAGAACTAAGTTTTTTTTTAAGACTTGAAATTTATATTCCAAGACTATTGCTAAGACCTTAGAAAAAAAATGTGCAAAATCATTTCCAAGACCTTAGATCATTTTTAAGATTTTTTTCCGAGTCTAAGAATTTTTCTAACGCGATTTCCAGGGCCTAAGATTTTTCCCAACATTATTACCAAAACCTAAGATATCAGTTGAGACCTAAAACTAATTCTAAAACTATTTTAAAGGCTTGAAATTTATTTCCAAGTGATTTCTAAGGCTTAAGATTCTTTTTTTTTTGAAGCCTGAAAGTAGTTTTAAGACATTTTCCAAGGTTTAAGACTTGAAATTTATTCCAAGACTATCGCTAAGACCTTAAACTAGTTCCTAAATCATTGCCACGACCTTAGATTATTTCTGAAAATTTTTTCTAACACTTTTTTTTCATTTTACAAATTTTTTTCACGAACTTAAACTATTTACTGAGCTTATTTCTAACTTAAAAAATTTTTTTAAACATCTAAAAACCACTTCTAACAATTTCCAACACCTAATATATCCATCTATAAAATAATTCTATTCCAACCGGTCAAATTCCACGTGTTTCAACAGCCAATAAATTTCTTTAGCTTGACGGAAAGTCAATTAATTTCACTTTAATAGCTGTCCACATTGAAATCTTCACGGTCAGATCGTCGGTTGTGGGTGCGTCTACTCAGACTATTGGGTTTAGCCGCACAAAATGCCGAGATTCCATCATCATCAGCACAGTAGGCGATGCCATAAAGATGGGACACTGATGTTTGACTAGAAAAGACTTATATAACCGGGATGTAGCCACCGGTTTTGTGTTACAACAAAAAATCCTAAATAAACATCAGATCAAAACTCTGGTAAAGAGGCCAATGCACATACTATACAAAAGCCCCTTTATTAACTCTGTCTTTTATTTATTTTTTTAAACACACAATTAAGTGGAAAAAAATTTTTTTTTCAATCGATAAATAATTTTTTTTATACATCAAATAATTATTTTAATTAATTTTAATATTTATTAGATTATAAAAAGTGATTAAAAGTATTATTTAAAAGTTGCAGATATGAAAAAAAAGAATTTTTTTTCAGGGTTTTTTAAAGTGTAAATAATTTTTTTTTTTGTTTAAAAATTTTCCCACGATTTTTTTTTCAGTGTAAATTCATTATAAAAATACTATCAAATTTTTTGACAGTGATAAATATGTCAGATTATTATTTTACACCTACAAAGTGTGACCGGATGTGTGACTTGACCTTCATTTTCGTGAGAATACAAGAATTTATACAAAGAAAGAAAAAAACTACCCTTGGAAGGTATAAGTCAGAGATTTTCTTTGTTAGCTATGTCAGGCTAGAGTTTCATTCATGCTAGAGGAATTATATCAACGTATAATAAAATTTAGAATTTTTTATATAATAAAAATAAACATCGCTAAAGTCAAAAAAGTAAATTACATAAAAATTATGTTACTTAAATCGAAATATTTTTGAAACTACTGGAGATAGAATTTTTCTATAAAAAACATTTTTTATAGAGAATTTTATTAGCTACAAAAAAGGTTCTTAACAAAATTTATGTAACTCTTATCCTTATCAAGTTATCAGTAAATACAATATCACATGTTTAAAAAATCAAAAAAGCATGTGTAAAAATCTTACTGTTTTAAACTTAAATATCTTTAAAACTACTAGAGATAGAAATTTTTCTTGGAGAATCTTTTTTATAGAGAAGTTTATAAGCTACAAAAAAGGTCCTTATCAAAATTTGTTTAACTCGTATCCTCATGAAGATATTTAATTAATAAAAAAAATCTTACTTTTTCAACGATAGATCTTTTTGGTTTGAGGCACGCAATAAATGTGAATTTTCATTATTAAATCATGAAAAAACATTTATTTTTTTATAGAAGAGATAAATTTAAACTCTCCCAAGAACTAATTCGTACAGATTTATTTGCTTCTGAGCATCCCGCACACCCCATTCGCAGTTTAGAATTTTTTATTTCCTTCAGCCTTTGTATTCCTTATAGTATACGTCTACCAGGTATACTAAAAGCCCTTCTCTTCTCGAAATGCCGTTTTAAAATGGGCAGAATGATCAACCGCGTGAGTTCAACAGCCAAAGAAACGGTCAGTATAGTGGGGTTGCTGATAAAAATTAACATTAAAGAAAATTAATCATACAATTTTCAACTATTAATCGTCAAAAAAAAATTATTTTTCATTTTTTCAAATCCCTAAAATATGTCTAAAATATCTAGATAATTTTTAAAATTAATTTGTTACTCAAAAAAAATTTCTTGACGATCAAAAAAATTAGTAATACATGTTTTTAAGCTATTCGACTAATCTAGACTAGTTGGATTAGTTGGATATCGTTAGAATGTTGTGAAAAAAATTGTTTTTAACTGTGAAAATGTGAAAATTCTATTAAATTTTTAATTTTTTTGAAGGAAAAAAAATTAATAGTTGAGTAAAAAGGTGAAACTAATGGTTCACTCATGTAATTAGAGAATGATTAGTAGTTGAATTTGGATTAGACAACCCCCCCACACGCTAAATCTCCAGTAATTTCAATTTTCTCCACCCCATTTCTATAATATTAAAATAATAATCAACTTAAATTAACTTTTTAATTTTTTTCAACTGTTATAACTATTTTTAATCTCTTAAATTTTATTTATTTTGATAAATAAACACCTTCTGCAGTCTTATCAGGATGCAAATATGCTAAAAATAAATTTTTGTAAAATTTTAAAAGAGATAATCTCTAGAAATTTTTTGTTTTTTTTTTTTTAGTTTTTTAATGATAACTCAATAAATAAACAAAATAATAAAAAATTTTATAAATAATAATTTATTAGAAATTAAATTATTTACAAAAAATATTAAATAAATTTTTTTTCTATCTCACTTAATTTTCGAGATATTACGTTTTTTTTTTTTGAAAATTTTGATTTTTTTTAAATATCTTGAAAATAAGTCAAAATATTGAAAAATTGTATTCTATATTTTTTATAGAAAATTAAATTTTCTACTATTTAACTCTTATAAAATTTTTCATTATCTCACTTAGTTACCGAGTTATCGTAAAAAAACTAAAAAAAAAATCACATTAATTCTAGATTTTTTCCTTTCTCCACACTTTTTTATTATTAAAATAATTTCTAATCAAGCTTTAACATACTAAGCCACATTTTATCGTGTTAAAAAACATTATATATATGAACAAATAGACCGCAATTACTGAAAGCATACAGTAATAATGTGATATGTGCGGTGATCGATAGACCGATGAAGTGGTAATATTGGTGTTGGCGTAAACAAGGCTATTGCGTTGCCATCTGGCGCGTGACAAGCTTATTGCATGTTGGGATTTGTATAGCTTATCAATTAATTAAGACCTCTAGCAATCGTGAAATCAAAAAAAAAAGTATTAATCAATTTTTCTTACTGTTAAATCCTGTGAAAAAAAAAAAATTAATTAAAAATAATTTTTTTTTATTAGAGAGAAAATTAGAATTGTGAGAGGCAATGAGTTATGAGAGGTCTGTGATATCAATGCATCAATTTGGCTAAACGAAGGATTAATTCAATAACAAGTCAGCGGGGGTATCGCGACGTGATCTATGGAGTAGAGGGAACAATTGTAAATTGAAGCGAGAGCTAGTGTGCATTACGCGCTTCAACCTAACTAAATTACATGCATATATATATATATAGCCTGGCTTTTCATAATATCATGTATAGCAGCAAGAGTCATAATACATGTAGATAAAGTATGGAGATGTGCAGTAAACAGATTAGCAATTGTGTGTAATTGTGTTTATTGGATTGATTCGAGGCATTTGAGTTTTTAAAATATGTTTTGTGATTAATTGGATATTTTTAATTGATGTATATGGTGATTGTTTATTTATAGAATGACGGCAAGGGGTTGAAGATTTTTTTTGAGCACTGTAGTGATTTTTAAAAATGGTTTTAGGGTGAAGAAAAATTTTAAAAATGGAATTTTTGGTGGAATACTGACGTTTTTTTGGTTTTAAAGGGTGGTTGGGGTTTTTTTTAATATGTTAGATTGTTGTGGATGTTTAGGGATGTTTTTTTTGACACTGTAATAATTTTTAAAAACGATTTTAGGGTGAAATAAAAATTTTTATACCATGATTTCTCGCGAAATTCGTGAAAAATCAGGTTCAAGGGGTGGTTAAAGGTGTTTAAACTGATGTCAGAGGGTTGTAAATTTTTTAGGGTATTCTTTGGACACTATTTTAATTTTAAAAAATGATTATAGCAAAAAAAAAAAAGATCAAACAATATATTGTATAACATTTTCTGGTTAAATCTCAAAATTTTCGATTTAAGACGGTTATTAACGGTTTTTAAACCCCTGTCAAAAGGTTGTAAATTTTTTAACATATTCTCTAGATCCTATACTAAGTTTTCTACATAATTTCCAAGCTAAAAAAAAATTTTAATCCAACAATTTCTCGTTAAATTAAAGAAATTTCGGATTTAAGGGTTGATTAGAGGTCTTTAAATCACTACTAAAGGGTTGCAATTTCATTTAAAATATTTTGAAAATATTATACTAACTTCTCAAAACAATTTTTTAACAAAAAAAATTTTTTATTCCAAAAATTTCTCATAAAATTTACAAAATTTCAGATTTAAAAGTTATTTAAATGTCTTAAAATCACCATCAACTAGTTAAAAATCATTAAAACTATTTTTCAAATACCCTAAAAAAGTCTTCGAAATAATACCCAAGAAAAAAAAAATTTTTCAACCCACAAATATCTCCTCAATTTGAATTTTATCCACATAATTCCACCGCAAAAAAAAAATCAAATTCAACGTCTCACTAAATAAATAATCAAAGTGTTAGTGAACCCCTGACTGAGGATGGCCGCGAGTTGAAGGCCCAACTGTAGACCAGGGCCATAACTGCATCATGGGCATATGAATCGAATATATGACTAAATGCAATACAGCGAATGAAAACGAAACGAAGTGGAATGGAGGCGAAATGAAATGAGTCTCGCGGCGCGCCGAGTTACGACCAATTAGATAACAAAATGTCAAACAATAAAACTCGTCATGTTTATACCGAGGGGGATAAAACCCCGGGCATTTCTATTCGTTGCTGTATGCATGGCCAGATCAACCAAAAGTGCTATAAACTATCCGTTATATACGCATATGCGATGGATACACCTCTCTGCCATAATTATAATGCTGTATCCGTTGGCTTGCACGCCAAATAACCACTCAAACGAACGATAAGATCAGTTAGTAATAGACTCCCTGCTGCTACGCTCACCTTACAACCAGTTTTGAGACCTAGGGAGTGAAGAAAAATTTGTTTTCGCCTGATAAGAGCCGCGAAGTTGAGTCTAATCATTGCACACGCTCGATCAAAACGTTTTAGTGCGACAGACAAAGCAATCCGCACCCCTGTCAGGGTTGTTCAGGGTGCTCAGCCGACTGCTCTTGGGGATCCCCATGCTTAATTGGCATGACAGATAGAGGGTGTGTGAGAAGTTGTCGCTTAGTTACATTACGCCACGATCAAACTGATAGTTGAGTTTCCCTGTTGGCTTTTGTCTCATCATCCGCTGAAACCTATATGAGGGTTGGTTTTTTTATATATTGTCATTACGCCACGATCAAACTGATAGTTGAGTTTCCCTGTTGGCTTTTGTCTCATCATCCGCTGAAACCTATATGAGGGTTGGTTTTTTTATATATTGAGATCGCATGGAGTGAGGAGGAATGGCAGTGGCTGGCTTGGAACACCTGTGAAACTTGTCGCGAGTTCCGGAAGGAATTCATTGGAAATTCCGTCGAGAATTTTTCATGTTATTTGAGAAAACACAGCCGAGAGCATCACTCGCCAGTTTGATAATCACACGGATACCATCGGCTGTCTTCATTCTCGTGTCCCGTTGTTTTCCTCCCTGTTTGCACTACAAACACCACACAAACACCCTGTCTTTATGATTTTTATCTCGCTATTATTGCAGTTGAACTAATTCGTTTTTTTTCTGCTGCTAGTCAAGAGGGAACTTGCAGTCAGGATAACTCGATTTTAAAACCATCGATTTTCATGAATCTCTGCTTTATCTCTTTGTTATTGTACTGTCTGTGGTGTAGATCAGTATTTTTCAGTTGGGTGAATTTTTTCGATTTTTTTCACCCTTTTGAAGATGATGAAATCCATTGAAATTCCATTTTTTACATTTATTATGTTGATTTTTTTTCTGTTTGAAATTTTTGAATTATCTGGGGAAAATATCCTTTTTTAAGGGATGAAAAAAATGTTTTGATTTCTTCACTTTAATTTCTCATCAACCCTCCAATCAATCTGTCCTTTGTCGAGAAGAAATGTATTGGGAAGGATTGAAATGTGAAAAAAAAA
>MVJL01007347.1:0-12308 GCA_002156465.1 Macrocentrus cingulum | reverse complement strand
TGCTTCAAATCTAGCACACTCAGTCAAATCAAACAGACACAATCTACAGCAATAAATTTGTTGCGTATGTAAGATTTTACTGTACAGAATAATATGTTTTTCTAGAAGCATTTTGGTTGGTTTCTGTACTTGAAAATCATCGATCTTGAGTGGGGAAGAGGTGTCGTATCTTGTCTCCCTACTTTTGACTCTAACTGCGCCGGAAAATAGTGTTGATGGAAATTTTTTATGTACTTTTAGGCTAGCTCTCAGTAATTATTTTGATAAGTTATTTTTACTTGGGTCATTAAGAGACGATTCTTGTATTAATTTATTTTTCTGGCAATGAAAAAAATTTTGACACTATCGCGTGGTGGGTCTATTATTAACAAATGAGTTTTCGATTGCAGCCGATTTTTTGATGCGCATGTACTGTTCAGCGTACCAAATAATATAGAATAAAAAATTGAAACGCACTTGGTTCTTCAATTTTCCATTATATATGATAATATATATTCAAATTTCCTTATTATAAATACATCACATGGGTTTTTCATATGTTTTACTGCTGGATCTTTTGCGCTGTGTAGCAATTTTCATCTGATGCTATAACAGATTAAAAAAAAAGACCGCGGACTTGGAATAATATAAAATCTTGTTCATTCGAGTTTGGACGATATTATCCAAAAACTGATATAGTTATACTCTACCTTATTTAAACATAGTTTCCGACAATATGTGTAAATTTGTTTTCATTCTGCTCAAACAACAGATCAATTATCATTCTGACTGGCATCAGGATATTTCCCTCATTTATCTCTGATGAAAAACATTTCTATAGATTTTTTCAACCCTCTAAAATACCCATTCCAATCAAATAGTATTCCGTTTCTGCGTTCTCCGTATAATTTTATGATAATTTTCAATGTCTTAAATCATTAAAATTTTCGGGCATACAGGCCAAAAGTATTGAGTGTAGGACCCGATAAAAACTTTTTACCAGAATAGTATCCTCGCATACTTTCCAGCCAGTTGATATTCACGTGTCAATCAACAACGACGGTTCGTTAATCTATTTTTATGCAGCAAATACATCACACTCCCATCCCTAGCGAACCTATAGTATCAAATATTGCTTCGGTTCTACCAAAAAAAGAAATACGCTGTCGATGATCGTTTTCTTGTAAGTAGTTGTGATATATACTTCCATCGTCTATACCCGCTTCAAGATTCTGGTTGAACTTAGAGCCTGAAGTTCTGCATCTCCCTGGATGGAAGAAAAAAATTGCGCCGCAAAGTGGCGTTGATGGAAATTTTTTATATACAATTAGGTTGGCTCTTAGTCATTATTTTGATGAGTTATTTCTACTTGAGTCGTTAGATTTCTTATCAATTTAATTTTTTGGATATTAAAAATTTATCTGACTTTATCGCGCAGCGCGTCTATTATTAACTGATTAATTTTCGATTGCAGCCGATTTTTTGATGCGTATATATGAAGAGAACAAAATAATATAGAATAAAAACCTGTAAATGCACTAAGTTTTCAATTTTTCATCACAGACAAAAGGATATATTTAAAATTCCTCATTATTACATATATATGGCATCGTTCTATATATGCTCCAGTACTGGATAATTCTATATTACAGATGTCAGAGAAAAAGCTCTGATAGGTCGAGATTCGATACATAAGAATTTCTTAATAATATTATATAATGCTTCGATTGAATTTTTAAAAATCACATCTCCCCGAACATTAAAAATTTTCCATGCAAAAAACTTTCACTACATAAAACTCCGGGCTTAGGAAAACATAAAATCTATACTATGGAGTGTGCCAAAAGTTGCATTCGAATCTGAACGGTATTATTCAAAGACTGATATTCACTGTACCTTGCTTAAATAATATAATTTTCGATTAATTATATAAATTTGTCTTTATTATGCTCAAACAAAAAAACCAATTATTATTGACTTGCATCAGAACATTTCAAGTATTTTTTTCCGATTAAAAACATTTTTATGTAAGTATTTTTGGGCCCTCTGAAATACACGTTTAAATAAAAAAAAAATTCCAATTCTGCGCACTATGTATAATTTCATAATAATTTTTAATTCTTTTAATCATTGAAAATTTGTTGGTACATATAATACTTCCACAGGCCGAAGGTGTTGCATTTAAGACGAGATAACAATTTTTCCCCGAAACTGTTATTTTGCATATACTTTCGCTGTCAATTAATCACGTGTTATAATCAACAATAATGGTAGGTTGATCTGCTATTTTTTACGACAAATATATTCTCGGCGCAAAAAGGCATAGATATGTCTAGATGTCTCGGAAATTATTTATTTCTGGTACTGACACCGTTCAATTGATAAGTTGATAAGTTACACACACCGACAGCGGCGGTCCTTTGATGTTTGAAGGAAACGAAACTTACAACAGTCCTAAGGCTGTGGATGTCAAACTCTATCCTGAAGTTTCACAAGAGTTACAAGGGAATTTATTTTGCTGCAGTTAAATTCATAGATATACGCTGCTGTAACAAAACGTGGAAAAATAGCTAAGAATTTCGATAGTCATGTTTTAGTTTGTTCCTTCTCCTTACAGTTTAGGAGAATTCGCCATAGGTCCGGGGAATATTGCTGAAAAAATTAGCAATCCTGAGCGGGATGAAAAGGTCGTATCAATTGTCTCCTCTTATTGTGACTTCAATATTGCGCCACAAAATAGCGTTGATGGAAATTTTTCATCTAAGCTTAGGTTAGCTCTTAGTAATTATTGATTAGTTATTTCTACTTGGGTCGTTATAAAAGACCATTCTTATCAATTTAATTTTCTGGGAATTGAAAATTTATCTGACATTATATCGCGTAGCGCGTCTATTATTAACAAATGAATTTTTGATTGCAGCCGGTTTTTTGATACGTACATACTGTTATAAAGAGAACGAAATAATGTAAAATAAAAAATAATATAATATATAATAAAGAAGTGTGATTGCACTTGGTTCTTCAATTGATCGTTATATATAAACAATAATATATTTAAATTTCCTTAGTACATGCCACGGGTTTATGTTCTACTGCATCCTTCTCGCTTTTTTTATACTATGAAATATGTATTGTTATAATCAATCCAGTACGTTCTACATGTTGAATTTACCTTTATGAATTTTATGCTATCCGTTTAACTAATAATTCAAAAAAAAAACAATTGCTTTTTATGATGAATAACGCCGCATTTCAAACGTTTTCAATTAAAACGCACTCAAGGTGCATGCAATTTTTCAAATTCCGTATTATACCTATATAATTTTGTATGCCAATATTTTTATTAAACATATTTTTTGAAGATATTCAGTCGAAAATGTCGACTGCATATGCAAAGAGGGGCGTAAACAACTCCTTTGTATTTAAAATAGGACTGTTGTGATAAAAATGACTAAGCTACTGAGCTGTCACGATTGGAAGTGCCAGCACATTTATTCTATCATTCAGGATTGCTCCAATCAATAGGTGCACTAAAAGAATTCAAATGCCAATTCAGTACACAAAATTCTTCAGATCCGTACTGCAAAGTCGTCCTACCGTGATGGTATAAAGACTTTTACGCATCATGACACCAACTCTGCATAGAGTCAACGTTAAAATTGTAGTTGGATAATTTTTCTACCTATTTTGATTAAGTGGAACTAAACATACAGAATACTTTGTGATGTCATACGTTTTTCACACTGTTCACGGATTTCACCCGACTGTTATCGGAACTCTCTTATGGATTCACACTGCCTCCGTGCAATTAATGATCTGCGCATCAGATAAAGTTGCTCGAACCTTTGATATCAGTGTCACTCACAGTACATTGAGTTATCCATTTTTACAGCCAAGCAGGATATCATACTTCGTATAAGAAGTAGACATGCAATAATGACAAAAAATTCACGGACGAAACTATTTTTCCAGCCTGAGCTGATCATAACTATCGGCGCTATTTCAATCACATACTCATCGTGCACCCATTTGGAGTTTTTTGCCGCAGCTGAGCATTGTGCCCTGCTTGGAGGCAATCAAAGTGTTATTGGGGATCAGGATCAAAATACTCCGTCGAATAACTGCTAGAATATTTTTCAGATGCCTACTGCCCTATTTTTTCTATTTTTTTTCGCAATCACCAGTTTGTACTGAAATCGGTATCAAGTGGGTACACGGAAAAAAAATATTGAAAAATGTATTAATTAATCAAATCGTGGCGCGATACAAGAGATGTATACTTGTCATAAATTTTGGAAATATGAAAGTTATATATATTATCTTGTAAATCGGCCGATTTATCAGCACCGTTGTAGATTGATGAAATGTTCCTTTAATAATGTTCCTTTCGAGCAGGGTTTATTTTTGAAATTTTGAATCTTAAACAATTTGTCATTTAAACCTGTTTTAGAAAGCCGCATGAAACATATGATCACCAATCTTTTATTAGCATATAGTATTTATAAATCGCAGATAGACTGTTACAGATCAGTAGCATTTCAAGTACAAGAGATTGATAAGTAAGAAAAAATACATTCATGTGATGATGACATAGCACAGAAGAAATGTAGTGTCATCGCTTTGTTTACAGTAATATTCGATTCGAGATTACCGACAGTCGTTGGAGTACCAGGGAATTCCCTCGTCGTGAAAAATTACATTAGGCCTTTGTGCAGAGATCGAACTATCGATGACGTTTATGAAATATTTTGATTGATAAAATAGAAACGTCGACTTCGAAGGTTGAAAAATTACTTATCTAATTTTTTTTTACAAAAAAAACGACTGTTTCTATGCATGGTAACGTCAGTTTCTATTTAATTTTTACCAACATTACAAAAAATAAATAAAACTTCTATTCAATCTTTTCTTCTTACTATATTTATTTGTGACTTAGGTGCAATCTAACCAACTAAAAATATTCAAACAATGAAATCAAACATCCTAAGATTGAAATTCAATTTTTTAAATTACGTCTACACTATTTGAAGTAACTCAAAATATCTTTTTTTCTTTTTTAAAATAAAAAAAGACATTTACTTACATATTGACTACACTCTGTTAGAAGTTATTCCAGAGATAGTTCTCGATAACTTTTTGGAATAATAAACAAACCTGAAATTCAATTTAAAACAGTTGTACAACAATACAAATAATTTATATTTTATAAAAAATTCTAAGCATTACTTTTTCATCTTAAAAAAATACATCTTCGCAAAGGACAAAAAAATTACTTTTAAAACCATAAATTTTTTTTATACGATTGTTATAAAAATACTCGAGAGCTCAGTAGAATGCGCGCACGCTTGACGACCGCTTTGTAGCTGCAGCACACGATAGCATCAGTCATCAAGTGTCTTATATAGTAACCAATACGTGCTCTATTTTGTTTCATTACGAAAAAACCTTACTTTTCTACACGGCGAAACTGCAAATTAAAATTGCGGACACCCGTTAGCGTGAAGCTATACTTGGTTACCAGAAGAAATATTAAACCTGCGAGCAGCACAAAATATTCCATACCATTATAAGTAGCATACGGCCTGAGGCTCTGACTTTTAGGACCTTCATAAGATCCCAATTTAAACTGGTACACAAAAACTCCGGTAAGTATGATCAACGTTAAATTCGTTTTTAAATTAATACCAATAATTCTTCTCCAAATTTTCATGAATTATTCTAATAAAAAATAATCTCTGACGCCACCGAGTGGCGGCGCTACTGTGGGTGAAGAGACAGCCTCTGATAACTGCCCAGTCACATCACGACTCTGTACTGATTTCATTGACGAAAAAAAATTTTATTTCAGACAATTGTTCACAGTGATCTATCAACTATTTTCACAAAGTGTCAACAATACATTTATCACCTTAAAAAAATGAATTCCGACACTTCGGAATCGAGTTCATTTGACAGTACAGTACCTACAAAATTAATGATTGGAATTTTAATTCTGTTTGTTATCATTGCAATGATGTTGACGTATTGTGGCACAAAATTACGACGGAGAATAGTAAGTATACCATATTATTCCCTGCAAAATCACTTTCGACACAATTGCTAAGAAAAAAAAAATCTATTTTTCAGATGTTAAAAAAACTAGTAACAGAAATCGCGATAAAACACTTTAATAATTCCAACGAGTTGATAAATTCGATAAATCTTGACCTGACTGATGAAAATCAAATTGAACGTCTGCCTTACCATAATAAATTTGAATTTCCACGAGAGAAATTAAAATTTGGTAAGATCAATTTAAACTACATTAAATCTATAATTATTTGTAAATATTTATCTAATGATATTTTTGAAGGTGGCCGACTAGGATCCGGTGAATTTGGTTACGTGGTAAAAGCAACAGCTACAAATATTTGTGACAATGAAGAGAGCACAACTGTAGCTGTGAAAACAGTACGTAATATAACTACAGCACTTCACATGACTTCCCTCATACGTGAACTAAAAATTCTCATCCATATCGGGAAGCATCTCAACATTGTCAATCTCCTCGGAGCGTGTACAGAAAAAGTTCGTTGTGGTAAGTGTCTCTCTGTCCTTTTTGTCATCCAGAAAGTATCATTAAAATTTACTGTTTTACAGGAGAACTGCTCGTCATCGTTGAATACTGTGAACACGGCAATTTAAGGGATTATTTACTTAAATATCGACGTAATTTTATTAATTCAATTGGCTCAGCTTTAAAAATTAAAAAACCCGTTTATAATCTCTTTCCAACACCTCCTACTGATGCAAACGAACCAAATGAGTAAGTAATTTTTTTTATCAATTAAAACTGTTAAAATTTTTTTTAAGATCTTTCTAATAAATTTATAGTACTTAAAATGATTTTTTAAGAATAAATTGTATTTCTTTATTTTGAATTTGGATTTTTTGTAGATTTCCACAATTGCCACAGTCGATTTCAAATTCATTTTCAAGCTGTGGATCCTTAGGGTCTGAATTCCAGTTTGAAGACAGTGAAGAAGATTGTACAGGATCAAATATTTTTTTCAACAGTCAGCCAATCGTTTGTGCACCTGAAACCAGTCAGAATTGTGTTAAAATGACTACTCATTCGACATTTCAACCAACTGTTGAGAATACCACGCCAAAAAGTTCCTATGTGCCTCACGAAGTAGTTTCTGTTCCCACGGTGTCCAAACCGTCAAATGATTACCAGTGGCCTGGACCAACGAGAATTACTATCGATGATTTAATCATTTGGGCATTTCAAGTTGCTTCAGGCATGGAGTACCTGACTAGGAAGAAGGTAAGAGGGAATTGGATTTTTATAGTCGGATATTTTTACATATCGCGCATTTTTTGCAGGTTCTCCACGCTGATTTGGCAGCTAGGAATATTTTACTGGCCGATAAAAATGTCGTGAAGCTGTGTGACTTTGGTATGGCAAAAAATTTGTACAACAACCAAAACTATGCGAAAAAAAGCGAAACTCCTATTCCACTCAAGTGGATGGCTATTGAAACGATCAAAGATAATATATTTTCCACAAAATCTGATGTTTGGTCGTTTGGCATTGTGCTCTGGGAGTTTTTCGCACTCGGTGAAGTGCCATATCCTGGATTGGATAATATGGAGGTTTTGGATAAATTGATAGAGGGCTATAGAATGAAAAAACCCGAATATACACCCCAGGAAGTGTAAGTACTGTATTGAATGTTACAAAAAAAAAGTCGTTTTTCGAAGGTATAAAATATGGAATAAAAAATTTCTACGTCGAGAAAATTATTTCAACTGCGAAAAAAGCTCCCTAAAATTTATTTATTGGTAGGGATACATTGAAAAACATCTTAAATTACTCAAATATGATTTTAATGACTAGTCGAAAATGTTTTTTAGGGCTGATGTGATGGAAATGTGTTGGGATGCAGATCCAGAGAAAAGGCCGACTTTTTGTTGTCTTGTGGAAACAATTGGTAATTTTTTGGAGGACAATGTAAAATTGGTAAGTAGACGTGATTGTTTTTTCATGAAATAATATAAAGATAAATTACATATAAAAAAATTTTTTTTAGCATCTTACAAAGTTAAGTTGTTCATATGAGAACGCGAATCCACTTCCTGTCGATACGAAAGTCATCGATATTATTACCTAGATCTAATGTTAAATACCTTAATTTTCTAGTGGGTATAATGTATAAAAAAAATTCGATTATTATGTAGGCAGTGTAAAAACGATCATTTTTCATAAGAAACCATTTTTTTTTAATTGAGACAGTGCAGTATATGAGAGATATTTTACGTATAATCCAATTTTTATGAAATTTATAATAAAAATTGTTTTATCTATCCCTATAAAAATTTAATATTTCGGGGAAAAAAATTTTTTTCAAGGTCTCACTGATACTGACCTATGCTCCAATT
Source organism: Macrocentrus cingulum (assembly GCA_002156465.1). Lineage (NCBI taxonomy): Eukaryota > Metazoa > Arthropoda > Insecta > Hymenoptera > Braconidae > Macrocentrus > Macrocentrus cingulum. The sequence continues at coordinate 3,905 of MVJL01007347.1, read as the reverse complement.
CAACAAATGGTATTATTGTTCAATATTATATTGTTAAGAAATGAAAAAATATTTTATACAAAATAAAAATAGATTGACTCAAGCATATAAATTGTTTTTTTCTGCAGCACGATTTTGATTTTGTTGACAATTAAATTATAAGATTGTTTTTTTCGATTATAGTTAATTTTTAAGACACACGTTTAAAATTCTGCGCAGTTCGAAATAGATTTTTTTTATAGTCTGTAGTCGCATGAAAAATGTTATCCGGCGGTTGTACCTGATAAATATAACTGTCATAAGAGGCTGCGGACAAACAATATCAACAATAATAGCGAGGAAAAATATCAAGAACTACAATTTCAGACGTGAACAAATTCTTCAGGAATAAATAATAAAATACATGACTTAATAAATCATAGAATTAATCGAAAAAAATAATAATAACACTCTTATACCTTTATGAAGATAAAGCTTCGAAAATGATGATGATATTTTTAATAATATCGTGGATGAGCAGTTATTGATGTGAATCATTGTGCCGAAGAACGCTGATGTCAATTAAAAATGTTTATGGTCGACTTAATGATCTTTATCGCAGCATTTTAATTCGTTTTTTCCACTCCAAATATTTTTTGTAACTCGCCCGCAATAACAAAAAATTTTTTATCGGACCATGAAATAAAATATTCATCTTCGTCTATTTTTCATCATCTTATTAAATTATTTTGATTCCATTTAGATTATTGAACTTAATATATTATTTATATTAATGCATTTTATATCTACCGGTTTTTGATTCAATGTAGATGAGATATCCAATGTAAGTTTCGGTATCTCTTCTTCATGCCCTACGGAAAGACTGCACTCACCTCAACGGCGTGGGTTCCATGAGATAACAAAATTCGATGCTTTTCCGTTTCTCCTCAATTGAAAATTCTATTAACCTACGCTTAATGCCCTCATTTAAAATTAAATATCTTGTAATATGTAATAAGTAAATGTAAATGTGTACGAAAATATGGTGTTCAGTGTTGTTTTGTCGTCTTTGTGTCAGCCGATTTGTGTGTGTATATAAATGCCTAGTTTACACACATTTGCATGACTAAAATGAATTTTTCTTGCTCCTACTTGAAGTTTTTCACCTCATCCGAATTTTTGCTGACCTACGCAAAGCAGCTGCTCCATATATTCAATCGACGAAAACTACAAAAATCTAGTTATAAGCTTATTTATGGATGTAAACCCCTTAAATTACGATACAGTTTTGATTGTTTATTTTCAGTAAATATAAACAACAGAAAACAAGCTAAATTTTTATTTCTGACCATCAATGGCGTACACTAAGCCCGCCATTTTGATAAATGCGTTACAATCAAATATCTCCAGAACAACGCATTTTTCAATAAACCTTATTGCAACTTTTTTTTGGTTCACATATTTTTCTACAATTATTAATTTTCGAGTTATCGCGTTAAATGGTCAAGCCTCTATTTTTTGTGTCTATTTCAACGGCTGAGAGAAATTCTCTGCGCTATATCTACGCGAGTCATCTCCACGTCCATCGGTAATGTCGTAAACTCCAGCTATCAGAATAAGGCCAGTATAGGAGCGAATATTTGCAACATAAGGAGTAAATAAGGATTATGGAGATATGAAGAAAAAGATATTTATTTTTTTTAAATACCGACGCACTTTGAGTTTGGGCCATTCAGAAAGCGCGAGGTATGGACTTTCTCGATCAGAGAAGGGTGAATATTCAACTCGATGTTATTCCTTCTCAAACGTGAAATAATTTGGCTTTCAATTTCAGGTTTTCCATGGAGATTTGGCTGCCAGAAATGTCCTGCTCACGGATAATAACATCGTAAAAATCTGTGATTTCGGACTGGCAAGAAACCTCTATCACTATGATTCTTACGAAAAAACGACGAACGCTCCACTGCCCGTCAAGTGGATGGCCATCGAGTCGATCCGTGACAGGATTTTCTCGCCCAAATCGGACGTTTGGGTATATGGAATCCTTCTCTGGGAAATTTTCTCCCTGGGGGTGACACCATATCCAGAATTTTCTTCGGTGGAGATCTACGACAAACTAATCAATTGATATCGCATGAGTAAAACAGAATATATGACTGACAACATGTAAGTATCAATATCCAAAAACAAAATAATTTCAATAAACAATTTCATCGAACGAAGAATTTTGTTGTTTGCAGATACAGCGTTATGCGTCAGTGTTCGAATGCAAAACCGCAACAATAATATGTATTTAACTCGAAATAAGTTTGAGTTAAATACACATTATTGTTGCAGCATTTCGTCGACCTGCACAGCCCATATGTTCAGTTCAATGAAGAAATTTTGACTAACGTCGAGTTTCCGGAGTTCTACCATAATGTTGACATATGAAGTAAAAAATTTAAAACCTCAACTGTAGCTCGTGTCTCTCTGTAAGTCTCCCCCTCTAAGACGCGTCGGATTTGCAAGCTTACGTTTTTTTCTCAACTGTTTTCCAATAGACACGGTAACAAAGCAGAGAGTTGCATATTAAACTCTGAATACATATACAGCAGCACTTTATTCTTACGGTCTAGGAAGATTATCCGCGGGAATATAATACGGATTTTTAAAACCTACTATCCTGCCAATCAACATACTTCTCAAGATTCTTACACCTCTTGACGTTCTAGAATGATCTGGGGAATTACTTACTGGCTGGCTTGGGCTCGGTAAGCTCGCGGAAGCGTCAGGTCTTGGAATAATATTGACAGCGCGGCTCGTACTTGGTAAGTTCTCGAAATCAACATGTCTTGCTGTGTTTGGTGACTGTGTTGGGTTAGGACTCTGATTTGAACTGCTGGCTGGTTGGTCATCTGCAGCAATACTTTCCGAAATCGTGACATTCTCATTATTCGAACGTGACATCAGTAACCGGAGATCTGGGCGAGATACTAATGACAAGTAGTCTCTCGCACCGTGACTCTCCGCTTCATTGAACTGAACATATGGGCTGTTCAGGTCAACGAAATGCTGCAACAATAAGGTGTATTCAACTCACATTTATCAATAAAACCTTCAAAGTTAATTCTGTAGCACGGCAAAACTCACCGTTACAATGTTTCTCGGTAACATGGTTCCAATTGTCCTTTCGAGAGCTGCAAAACTCGGACGAAGCGCTGGTTTTATATTCCAACACTGACGCATAACGCTGTATCTGGAAACAACAAAATTCTTTGTTCTATAGAAAATGTTTAGCGGAAATATTTGTTTTTGGATATCTATACTTACATGGCGTCAGACATATATTCCGTTTTTCTCATGCGATATCCAGCGATTAGTTTATCGTATACCTCGACTGAAGCGAATTCCGGATACGGTGTGATCCCTAGGGAGAACATCTCCCAGAGAAGGATTCCGTAGGCCCAAACATCCGATTTGGGCGAAAAGATCCTGTCACGGATTGACTCAACGGCCATCCACTTCAAGGGCAGTGGGGCGTTGGTCGTTTTCTCGTAAAAATCATAATGATAGAGGTTTCTGGCCAAACCAAAATCACAGATTTTTACGATGTTGTTGTCCGTGAGCAGGACATTCCTTGCAGCCAAATCTCCATGGAAAACCTGAAATTGAAAGACAAATTATTTCACATTTGAGCATTAATAGCATTGAGTCGAATATTTACCCTTCTCTGGCCGAGATAGTCCATTCCCCGCGCCACCTGGAAGGCCCAAACCAGAAGATCTTCAGCTGTGATGATTACAGAATGATGTCTGTGACGTTTTTGAGGCACTGCATTCGTCGAATTTTCATTGTTATTTCCAGCAGCCGATTCACTAGCTCGCCCAGGAGAAAATGGACTATTGAGCGCTGATGGATCGAAGTCGCTAACGAAATTATCCCTATACTTTCGCAGGAAGGAAAGT
>MVJL01007344.1:0-13046 GCA_002156465.1 Macrocentrus cingulum | reverse complement strand
AGTGGTTTTTATTTTTTTTTTTTCTATGGCGTACCTTGTTTAAAAATTTTAAAAGCACTTAAGTCTATAGGAAATTGGATGAGGAATCCAAAAAAAATTATTTCATAATTGTACGAGAACCGTAACATCGTGAAAAGTCGAAATTAAAACTAAAAAGTCATTTTGTTCGAGGTTGTTGTCGACCGATCAAGCTCCCAATTTTTTTCCGAGTAGAACCGTAACATCGTGAAAAGTCGAAATTAAAACTAAAAAGTCATTTTGTTCGAGGTTGTTGTCGACCGATCAAGCTCCCAATTTTTTTCCGTCCTCGATGATAGCTGGGGGTTTTGTATAGGGCTCATATTCTCAATCGATAAAATAGTCTCTGAGAATATTCATTTTATCTGATTTTTACATATATGGCTTTTTCTCGAAGACCGATTGGTTTCAAAAGCTGAAACTCTCAGGATCTTAATATCTTATTAGTACCTAAAAATCCTTCTGAGAATATTCATTTTATCTGATTTTTACATATATGGCTTTTTCTCGAAGACCGATTGGTTTCAAAAGCTGAAACTCTCAGGATCTTAATATCTTATTAGTACCGAAAAATCCCCGCAGTATCAAGTCGATACCTTTCGGGGGCAAATTCACCATGCTTATACCCCTAGGGCCTTTGATACCAACAGACAAAATCTTGCTAGCATGTACATTGGCTTTTTCTCGAAGACCGATTGGTTTCAAAAGCTGAAACTCTCAGGATCTTAATATCTTATTAGTACCTAAAAATCCTCGCAGTATCAAGTCGATACCTTTCGGGGGCAAATTCACCATGCTTATACCCCTAGGGCCTTTGATACCAACAGACAAAATCTTGCTAGCATGTACATCGCAGTATCAAGTCGATACCTTTCGGGGGCAAATTCACCATGCTTATACCCCTAGGGCCTTTGATACCAACAGACAAAATCTTGCTAGCATGTACATCGATCTCTATATAGGCACATCGAGCTATACATTATATAGTATTACTGAACACGAGTGCATGCTCAACTTAGAGCAGTTTATAATCATATACAATCACATATAACATATATGTATTGCACCAAACATGAGTAGCTATATAGTATTACTGAACACGAGTGCATGCTCAACTTAGAGCAGTTTATAATCATATACAATCACATATAACATATATGTATTGCACCAAACATGAGTAGCTAGTCTAGATATGGATCAATACATACAGATACCGCGGTAAACCTCTACTATCAATCACATATAACATATATGTATTGCACCAAACATGAGTAGCTAGTCTAGATATGGATCAATACATACAGATACCGCGGTAAACCTCTACTAAAAGGGGGTAGAGCCATTCTATGGGAAGCAAGTGCCTTCATTGAGGGTAGCGGAGCCGCTAATGAATACTGTTACCGAAGCCTGCAACGCCGCCATGCCGCGACGCGGCAATGGAAACCAGGACGTTATGACATACTTCTAGATATGGATCAATACATACAGATACCGCGGTAAACCTCTACTAAAAGGGGGTAGAGCCATTCTATGGGAAGCAAGTGCCTGCATTGAGGGTAGCGGAGCCGCTAATGAATACTGTTACCGAAGCCTGCAACGCCGCCATGCCGCGACGCGGCAATGGAAACCAGGACGTTATGACATACTGGTGGAGCGACATGATAGTGAAAACCCATGCCCAAAGCAAGCACGCCTGGAAACTCGCCCAATGACCCCAAAAAAGACCAACCTTTTCACAACTGGCGATAGCGTTGGACAAGGCACGGTCCTAACTCGCTAAAGCTATCAAGCCTCGCTAGAAAGATAGATGGACCTGGCTTGTGGCCAAAATTGACCACGACCGATTTGGAAGACCATAGGGTTGTTATGTCAATTTCAAACTTTCAACTGATCAAAGTAACCATGCTCAATGAACCTTCGTAGTCCAAAATTGACCACGACCGATTTGGAAGACCATAGGGTTGTTATGTCAATTTCAAACTTTCAACTGATCAAAGTAACCATGCTCAATGAACCTTCGTAGTGAGGAATGGGAATAAAATAGTCTTTCTGCGTTATGAAATTGATTTCTGAAAATCAACGTAAAATCGGATGGACCTATCTCTCTTAGGGACAAGAACGATTGCATATTAATAGTCTTTCTGCGTTATGAAATTGATTTCTGAAAATCAACGTAAAATCGGATGGACCTATCTCTCTTAGGGACAAGAACGATTGCATATGTCCTCGGACTCGAACTAGATTGTATAATGCGTTGTCTGATGTTATTAATTCTTTAACTTTTCCTCTGTGCAGAAAGAAAACCTTGTAGGAAACTTATTTAAGAGGACAGTTGTCTCTAAAATTGATAGTTCTGATGTTATTAATTCTTTAACTTTTCCTCTGTGCAGAAAGAAAACCTTGTAGGAAACTTATTTAAGAGGACAGTTGTCTCTAAAATTGATAGTGTGTAACATAGATTGTATTTCCTTAAATATTACAATTTTCTGAGTCATCAAGATGTCAGAAATGAATTGTAATGCAGCGATGCGTACTTCAGGCAAGATATCCAACTAATAGGTCGCCGCGTAGATTAAAATTTTATCACCAATTCTCAGCGCGTAACACACGTGTAACCTGTTGATTCACACGGCGTCAAATGCGTTATGCAACGTACTCGCCTCTTTTTCGTTTAACCCGTTTCGCGTTGACTTCCGACAGTTTCACTGAAATCAATATCGTTATCCGGCTGAGGCGGCGTGATTGATGATCTTGATGGACTTGGCTCTCTCTTTCCCTTCCCTCTTCTCCCTCTCTCTCTCTCTCTCTCTCTCTTTCTCTCTCTCTCTCTCTTGTGGTTTTTGAAATCTTGCTTACTTCTTGTTTGATTTTTATAAAAACTCCTGTATCCTTAAAAAATTTTTTTTTTCTTTTTGCACTTTTTAACAACACTACTTGTATCCTTTATTATCACTCCTCAAAATATCTTTTTTCTGTCTCTAATAAAGAAAAACTTCACTCTTTCTCATTAAACCGAAAAATATTTTTTTTCCTTGCTCTCCTTAACAAAAACATTTTTATCCTTTTTTATCGCCCCTTAAGATATCTTTTTTCTTTCTCTAATAATGTAAAAAACTTTACTCTTTCTCATGAAACCGAAAAAAAAAATTTTTCCTGCTTATCTTAACATCAGTACCTTATCCTTTCTCCTTTCTCTCCACACTGAAAAATGCTTTTTTTTTTCTTTTACTCTTCTCAACAAAAACACTTATATCGGTTCTTATAATTCCACAAAATATCTTTTTTCTTGGCTCATATAATAATATAAAACTTTATCTGTTGAAACCTTGCTGGCCACGAGTGGCAGCGCGGTTAAGGCGCGCGAGCTCTGCTGCTCGCTCTCCTCTTGCCCCTCTCAAGCGGTGCTCTCGGGCCGCTTCGGCTTGCCTCGTCGAAGCTCGGCAACGGTTCAACACGGCTTCAACACTGTCGGTCGGAGTTCGCACCTGTAATATTTATCGTGGAGAAAGCTCAAACTGTACCGTCAATGATCTCTAACATCCATCGGTCTTTTGGTTAACTAATTCGCGAAATATAAGTCTAAAATTCGCGTGATCTAACCATCTAATCGTACGACGTGATCCGCATAGTCAATGTCCAAGATGATTTTTCCGACAAAATAACAAGATCTGCATTGAAACGATTAGATGGTTAGATCACGCGAATTTTAGACTTATATTTCGCGAATTAGTTAACCAAAAGACCGATAGATGTTAGAGATCATTGACGGTACAGTTTGAGCTTTCTCCACGATAAATATTACAGGTGCGAACTCCGACCGACAGTGTTGAAGCCGTGTTGAACCGTTGCCGAGCTTCGACGAGGCAAGCCGAAGCGGCCCGAGAGCACCGCTTGAGAGGGGCAAGAGGAGAGCGAGCAGCAGAGCTCGCGCGCCTTAACCGCGCTGCCACTCGTGGCCAGCAAGGTTTCAACAGATAAAGTTTTATATTATTATATGAGCCAAGAAAAAAGATATTTTGTGGAATTATAAGAACCGATATAAGTGTTTTTGTTGAGAAGAGAAAAAAAAAAAAAAAGCATTTTTCAGTGTGGAGAGAAAGGAGAAAGGATAAGGTACTGATGTTAAGATAAGCAGGAAAAATTTTTTTTTTCGGTTTCATGAGAAAGAGTAAAGTTTTTTACATTATTAGAGAAAGAAAAAAGATATCTTAAGGGGCGATAAAAAAGGATAAAAATGTTTTTGTTAAGGAGAGCAAGGAAAAAAAATATTTTTCGGTTTAATGAGAAAGAGTGAAGTTTTTCTTTATTAGAGACAGAAAAAAGATATTTTGAGGAGTGATAATAAAGGATACAAGTAGTGTTGTTAAAAAGTGCAAAAAGAAAAAAAAAATTTTTTAAGGATACAGGAGTTTTTATAAAAATCAAACAAGAAGTAAGCAAGATTTCAAAAACCACAAGAGAGAGAGAGAGAAAGAGAGAGAGAGAGAGAGAAAGAGGGAGAAGAGGGAAGGGAAAGAGAGAGCCAAGTCCATCAAGATCATCAATCACGCCGCCTCAGCCGGATAACGATATTGATTTCAGTGAAACTGTCGGAAGTCAACGCGAAACGGGTTAAACGAAAAAGAGGCGAGTACGTTGCATAACGCATTTGACGCCGTGTGAATCAACAGGTTACACGTGTGTTACGCGCTGAGAATTGGTGATAAAATTTTAATCTACGCGGCGACCTATTAGTTGGATATCTTGCCTGAAGTACGCATCGCTGCATTACAATTCATTTCTGACATCTTGATGACTCAGAAAATTGTAATATTTAAGGACATACAATCTATGTTACACACTATCAATTTTAGAGACAACTGTCCTCTTAAATAAGTTTCCTACAAGGTTTTCTTTCTGCACAGAGGAAAAGTTAAAGAATTAATAACATCAGACAAGGCATTATACAATCTAGTTCGAGTCCGAGGACATATGCAATCGTTCTTGTCCCTAAGAGAGATAGGTCCATCCGATTTTACGTTGATTTTCAGAAATCAATTTCATAACGCAGAAAGACTATTCTTATTCCCATTCCTCACTACGAAGGTTCATTGAGCATGGTTACTTTGATCAGTTGAAAGTTTGAAATTGACATAACAACCCTATGGTCTTCCAAATCGGTCGTGGTCAATTTTGGCCACAAGCCAGGTCCATCTATCTTTCTAGCGAGGCTTGATAGCTTTAGCGAGTTAGGACCGTGCCTTGTCCAACGCTATCGCCAGTTGTGAAAAGGTTGGTCTTTTTTGGGGTCATTGGGCGAGTTTCCAGGCGTGCTTGCTTTGGGCATGGGTTTTCACTATCATGTCGCTCCACCAGTATGTCATAACGTCCTGGTTTCCATTGCCGCGTCGCGGCATGGCGGCGTTGCAGGCTTCGGTAACAGTATTCATCAGCGGCTCCGCTACCCTCAATGCAGGCACTTGCTTCCCATAGAATGGCTCTACCCCCTTTTAGTAGAGGTTTACCGCGGTATCTGTATGTATTGATCCATATCTAGACTAGTTACTCATGTTTGGTGCAATACATATATGTTATATGTGATTCAACAACGAATTCGGGTTGCACCTCATCAGCTGATTTGCACTACCGACTGCGCTCGCCTATCGAGCGCAATCGAGTTGGCTCTTAAATAAAACAGATGCCTGTTTGGATGCACGCCAACGCGGTTGCGACCGCGTTGTCATACATTCAAACAAGAAAACAACAGAGTCGATTGACAGCTGTTGTCAAAGATAGACGTTCTTCAATTAGCTCTGACTTTTGCTATTAAATATACACCTTTTTATATACCCCCGTCTAAATTCTTAAAAATATTGTATTCTCTAACCTGCCAGTCCCAGATTCCCGGCCGGCTACAAACATCTTTACTCACTGATTATATTATTTTTCTAACAGAGTGAGAAATTCTGCCTTGAGATTGGATTCTACGTTGAAACCGATTTCGATGTTGAACACATTCTCCCTATGGTTTACAGCGAGCAGCGCTGTACGCATAATTCCAAACGTCATCATGTGAACAATTGTTCAATGCCGTAAAGACAAGTAGCAACGAGAAGCACATTAATGTTCTGGGCTGTTCAACAATATCTCCACTTCGTTTTCATTGGTTTCCATGGGCCGAGTGACAGTGACGGATATGGCTTCATGCTGTACAAAGACTAGACTTGTCTTTGACAGACATTGAAAAATCGACTAACTGCGTCTGTTATCGTCACTTTCTGGTGATTACAATTAAGCAGAAAAAATTCAACGATTGTTTTTCTCTGCAATTCGCAGGCAAAATTTGCCTGGCAAGAAGCCAGATGACCCTGTGAAAAACAGCTTTAGCAACGCTTAGCCAAAAGAATTTCCCAACATGGATCATGTGCAAGGAGCATCGAGAGTCGATGCATCCGAAGATAATGGAAATGGTCGCCAAGCACCTCATTGTCAAATGGTGTCATAGAATCAATCAAAATCTGTCAGGAAAAGCCAGTAATTTTGAAATCTATCCGATTTCTTAAAATGCCAATAACACCCATGAAAAGGAGTGAAGAAAAAGCGTCCACGACCTTCGGGTATGTAATTCAACTGCAACTGTTACTTCAACATAAAATATTTCCTTAAAATTTTTTCTCTGTAATCCAATCAGGCTCCAATGAATTAACGATAATCTTAATTTGTTAATTCACGCAATTATTTACCCACAAAGCCCGAAAAAAATTTTATTTGAAGTTGAGCGCGCTTCTGCTCCGCTCTGATCCCCTGCTCGAAGCTTAAACGAATCCTTCAAGTGTCCATTAGTGCCGCCACAGGTCTAGCCTGGTTTCACTCGGAAACAGGTAGGAAAGTCGGCCCTGTCGTGTATCCGGATGTCAATGTGGAGGGCACTCTTATCAGACGCTTCCAACTTCGCTATCGGGGCTGTGCTACAACAGGCCCGCGGAGGCTTGCTTTGAGGTCTTTGTCCATGCAGCCCGAGTTGTGTCGGTCCGACGAGCGCGTTAGCCGATGCCCGTGATGTTATTACTGCGTCGTTTTCATGGGCTTTGCAGAACTGATTCAATTGTAGCATCTTAAAATTTCACTCTAGGCGATCAATTTTTGGGCCAAGAATTTTCAGCGCGTGTCCCGTGCAAAAGCCCAGCAGTAGATCGAGCTTGTAATGGGCGTGCGACATATGATAAGCGAGCTGTTGACGTTGATTATGACACGAGGCAGACCGGGAATCCTATTGGCCAAGCAAGGAGCAAATATGTCGTTCGTAATGGCGTTTGGCGCAAAAGGAAACTACGGACAGGTATTCGTATCAGTTACTGTATCACAGCCGTCCAGGAAGTTGTGGAGGCGCCAGTCTGCTGCCATTACTTGAGCAACTTTTCGTCGCTCAAACGGTCACTCGGCCTGCGAGTCAAATGCCTCCGGGCAATGATGTCGATCTCGTTGCAAATCAATTGGATGTGTCGCTCTAATCCCTGAGATAGACAAACGGCAGCAGTGGAACGAGTTAAAGCGATGAAGCTGCAGCGTCTAGCGCTGGTGTATGTCCACCTGGCGCTCGAGTATTATCGGATCACGCGTGAAATTATGCTGATGGATCTACCGGCATTAGGGGAAATTTGTTTTAAGTTTCACGACAAACTAAATGCCCTGAGCGGATTCTAGTACAAGGACATTAGCTACTTTTGCACCCCCAGTTTGCTCCGTCAAGATCCGACAGTCAGTGATATTGGGGCCTAAAATCCCATGTATCATATTCAGGGCACGGGCCGTCAAATGCGTAGCGAAGTTTTTTACACTAGTATCCTGCTTGGCGGGTGGTTAACTTCGAAGCACAGTGTTGGCCAATCAATATTTTGAGGCTTCGCGTCGTCAGATGGATTGTGCGCTGACTCGGGGCATACGCATCCGACTTGAGTTTGTAGTAAATTACCTAAATGTCCGCGAGGTCGTTCCCAAAGACCTGGGCTTGGCTGAACACTTTGACCACCATATCTGCTACAAACATTTGGCGCTGCTTTCAGGCCATGTTTGCGCACTCAATACATGTAGCCTCCATGGTGGCGCGATGCAATCACGGCAAGACGATCACAAAACTTGCGCATCTATTTGGCGCTGCTTTCAGGCCATGTTTGCGCACTCAATACATGTAGCCTCCATGGTGGCGCGATGCAATCACGGCAAGACGATCACAAAACTTGCGCATCACACTCGCTGACATTGTCACCTTATCGGGGAGAAATTGCTTGCGCGTTGGCGATGTTTGTACATTAAGCGGGCCAATTGCCTCGCTTACAGGGTCGATCCACGAGTTCCACTCCGTGTCGCTTGCTCGTCACCCGAGTTACACAGAATAATTACTTCAATGGGCCAATTGCCTCGCTTACAGGGTCGATCCACGAGTTCCACTCCGTGTCGCTTGCTCGTCACCCGAGTTACACAGAATAATTACTTCAATTGTCTTATTCACGGGGGACATAAACAGATTATTTGGGTCTAACTTGCGGCACTCGAGAACTCGACATGTCATATCGAACGTTTCGCGAGCTATGCACGAAAAGTTGGAAAGATAAATATGGATTTATTGTAATTGATAAAGATAGCAACCTGGATAATTGTGACATGTCATATCGAACGTTTCGCGAGCTATGCACGAAAAGTTGGAAAGATAAATATGGATTTATTGTAATTGATAAAGATAGCAACCTGGATAATTGTCGCTATCGAAAAGGGTTTGACTACTCTATAAATATATTTGTTTAAACAAGTTCCCCGACTGTTTCCAAATGTTTGCGGAATGTTTTCCGAATGTTTCCGAATGTTTCGCGAATGTTTCCGAATGTTTCGCGAATGTTTTCGAATGTTTCGCGAATGTTTTCGAATGTTTATATCCACATAGGGTTCCATAGTTTCATAAATATCAATGTATAAAGGTATTCAAGTATAGTCGAGTGACAACCACGAACGTATCAACATTTTCGAATGTTTATATCCACATAGGGTTCCATAGTTTCATAAATATCAATGTATAAAGGTATTCAAGTATAGTCGAGTGACAACCACGAACGTATCAACATAGAATACTGCAAAGTGGAATCGGGATATAGAAGTGCTGCGGCAAGTCGCAAAAGCCAGTGATGTCATCCGACAAAAGTACAAGTTGCTCAGATCGAATAGACATAGAAGTGCTGCGGCAAGTCGCAAAAGCCAGTGATGTCATCCGACAAAAGTACAAGTTGCTCAGATCGAATAGACAGCAGGCTGAGGAATCCTTGAATACTGCTCTCAAACCTGTGGTTGCTCCACTACAAAAATTAGTCCATTAAAAGTACAAGTTGCTCAGATCGAATAGACAGCAGGCTGAGGAATCCTTGAATACTGCTCTCAAACCTGTGGTTGCTCCACTACAAAAATTAGTCCATCAATCAGAAAAAAGATGTGCACTCAAGACTGAACTGATGCCCATAAAGAAGGAAGAGAAGATTAAAAAAGAGGAGAAGAAAGAAGACACAGATGATGATGATGATGATGATGATGATGATGATGATGATGATGATGATGATGATGATGAAATTAGCGAATATGATACTGATGCATTCTTCCACAGCCTTGATGAAACAATGAGAGAAACAGTACATGATAAAGGAGAAGACGCAGCAAACACTAATGGTGATATCGAGCTCAACGGATACATTGAAAGTATGGATAGAGCTTCAAGTGCCCGACAATATTGTGGTGTTTATAGAAAAGATGGAAAAGTAGCAATTGGAAATTCTCGAATTAAATTTCAGAATGGTCAGATCAATGTTGCAGATCAAAAATATCCTCAGACTAAAGGGCTACTTGAATTGCTATTTTCGAGAGACCCTGACTCTGAACATGTAACAGAAGATGATCGTCATAAATGGCAAAGCATTCTAGTGACTTCTAATGCCCACAAGCTTGGATTTTCACCAAATCGACCGAATCGAGTGTTACGGACTCCAAAAATGAAAAAATTTGTGGAACCTTTTTTGGAATCAAAAAGAAGTACATCTGGAAGCGGCTTGCCCTATTTTAAAATTGCTCATAAACGACGCGGAACTGATTATGTATACTGGGATGATCCTAATGAGTTGGTGGACCGTCTACGATTGCTGACGGCTTCCCAAGCTGCAGGAAATAATGGTCACACAAACGAAATTATATCTATCATCGAAGAATTAACAGAATCAGGGATCATATATTAGGCTACGCGGATTGGAGAAGGCTTCATTCGATTGTCAACCTCAGTGCAAACATGAGTGTCGACATCTTTGGAAGACAGCTGTCGAAGCGTGCTAGGATAAGTGGTCCTGTGAATTTCGGTGTGGGTTTCAGAATTACCCGGGACGGTCAGTATGATATGAACAGCAGACGATTGTGCAACGTTAGTGATTCTATAGATGAAGGTGATTTGAATTTCGGTGTGGGTTTCAGAATTACCCGGGACGGTCAGTATGATATGAACAGCAGACGATTGTGCAACGTTAGTGATTCTATAGATGAAGGTGATGCCGTATCTCTGCGAATTCTTAAAAATCTACTGAGTGAAAAAACCCATCAAAAGGATGAAGATATAGCATCTCTCAAGCGTGATTATGCCAATATTAAAAAATCTCTCAACTCTAAAATTAAAGCGATTCAAGAAGAAACGACAAGCAACACTCAGCGCATTATACAACTGGAAGTCCGATAGAAAATCAGAACCTAATTGGTAATGCCATTAAACAAGTGAATGAACGAGTGGAACATTTAGCGACGGATTGGGAAGCTGACTTTGAAGTGCTTCAACAGAATAGTAACAATTTCCATCAACTCGAATCACGTATTACGGCACTTGAACATGGACCATAAAAAGAAAGTTATTGCCCAAGAACTTTATAAACCAGCTCGTAAAAATTATCAACGACGTTTCGAATCACGTATTACGGCACTTGAACATGGACCATAAAAAGAAAGTTATTGCCCAAGAACTTTATAAACCAGCTCGTAAAAATTATCAACGACGTCGAGTGGAAGTTCGTGGGCTAGATGAAACATGGCAGGCAGATCTTGTAGAAATGATTCCATATTCAAAGTTTAACAAGGGATATGAAGTTCGTGGGCTAGATGAAACATGGCAGGCAGATCTTGTAGAAATGATTCCATATTCAAAGTTTAACAAGGGATACAAATACTTGTTGACTACAATTGATATATTTTCCAAGTTTGCCTGGGCAGTACCAATTAAAAATAAGACAGGGGTTGAAGTTGCAAATGCAATGAAGTCATCTTGTTGACTACAATTGATATATTTTCCAAGTTTGCCTGGGCAGTACCAATTAAAAATAAGACAGGGGTTGAAGTTGCAAATGCAATGAAGTCAGTTTTTGCAAGATGGTCGTATCCCCAAGCATGTCCATGTCGATCAAGGCAAAGAATTCTACAACAAAGAGTTCCAAGCTCTCATGAAGAAACATAAAATAAATATGTATCCCAAGCATGTCCATGTCGATCAAGGCAAAGAATTCTACAACAAAGAGTTCCAAGCTCTCATGAAGAAACATAAAATAAATATGTACTCCACATTCAGCAACTTGAAGGCTTCCATATGTGAAAGATTTAACCGAACATTGAAGAATAAAATGTGGGAGCAGTTTACATTCCGCTGCAATTACAAATGGATTGATATCTTATCAAACTTGATCGAACAATATAATAATCCTAAGCACCGAACAATCAAAATGAAGCCTGCTGATGTTTCTGCAATCAATGAAGAAATGTTGCTGAGAACCTAACTTGATCGAACAATATAATAATCCTAAGCACCGAACAATCAAAATGAAGCCTGCTGATGTTTCTGCAATCAATGAAGAAATGTTGCTGAGAACCTTTGAAATCTGCTCATCATTCCGCTAAATTTGCTGTTGGGGATAAAGTTCGAATCAGCAAACACAAGCATGTATTTGAAAAGGGCTATACACCCAATTGGACAACGGAAATTTTTACAACCGCAAAGGTGCAATGTACCAACCCACCGACATACAAACTAAAGGATTACCAAGACCAACCCAGCAGTGGTGGCTTCTATGAGGAGGAGCTCAGCAAAGTTAGATATCCCGATGTGTATCTAGTTGAAAAAGTTTTAAAGAGATAGGGAAATGAATCTTATGTTAAGTGGTTAGGATTTAGTATAAACACAATAGTTGGATTAATAATTCTGAGGTTTGATCAATGTATTATATTTATGCTAATAGATTGAAAAAGAGAATTTTTTAGTTTTTACAATTTATTGATATCAACCTAAACTCTACATATTATTTACATAATCATTATATTCACACAACAATACCTTACTTCTATTCATAAGCATCATACCCCCACGGAAAAGTGTTCGGTGATCCTTCTATTAATTGGCGCATGTCATCGGCCGTACTTAGTGCTAATTTTTTCTGTACTACAGTATAAACCTCATACTTACTGCTTCGAATTAGATACTGCTCCTTGATTACATTTGTATGTTCATACAAACATTTCTTGAAGTCGTCAAACGTGATTTTTCGAAGCGTTGAGCCCTTAACACCCTTAGCCCGTTTCTTGACTTTACTATCTCCATGAATTTTAAATGTATATAATTTTGCTCGCAAACCTATGAATTCCTGCACAATTTTACCGTTGCACTCATCCTTCATGAGGCCTAACACTTTTTTATTTACCAACGGGATTCCATACTTATTGTTGTCTTGATAATCAGAGGTATCAAACTTGTGAATATCGCGTTTGATGACTTCGTAGATATTCGTAACGTTAAACTGATAAATTAAACTATCCGTGTCTGTATATAGGAGCTTTGATTGATCATTTTTAAAGTTCATCTTGACATAGTTATAATGAAAATCATATATGTATGTTTTGTAGAGATCCAAAATAGAAAAACCAGCATAAATCGGTTTATCAAAGCACACTCGCACACGCTTAAGTTCGATTATCACCACATCTTCATCAAAAAC